>APFE031184579.1:0-54784 GCA_000404065.3 Pinus taeda | reverse complement strand
TTTGTGATTTAGTCATCGGAGATTCCACAGTAAGAAGATTTTTCTACCAACGTTTCGAATCCCAACTGGGATCCATCATCAGCGCAACTTGAAGCAAGATAGAAGAAGAGCAGCCAATTAGGGTATAAATAGAGATGAGGAAAGCAGAGAGGAGGGTCGGCTCTCAATTTTTGAGAAGTCGGTTGCCTCTTGATATTTAATTTTTATTTTAAATTTAAATTTTTTCTTTTTTTTTCCATTATTTTAATAATAATTATTAATGTAAAATTAATAATAATTAAATAGTTACTTTTAATTTTATTTTTAAAGAAGAATGTTTTATTAATTGAAATTAATATAATATTTATACATATATATAATCAATATTATAAAATCAATATTATAATGATGAATAATATATAAAAATAAAGAATTAATTCCTTTACTTATTATTAATTTAGAGATAAATAATTATTATTAATTAATGGATTAATATTTAATTCTTATTGTAATATTTTTTAATTTTATTACTTATAATTATTATTATTGATGAATAATAAGAATATAAGAATAAATCTTAATGCTATTAACTCTTTAATTGCTAATTAATTAGAAAATAATAATTATCTATTAATATATATTGCTTTCATATTAATAATTATTAATAAATATTTATTTTTAAATGATTATTTCATATAAAGGATAAAAATTAATTCCTTTTTAATTTTTATTAATTAAGAGATTAATTATTCATTATTCATTAATATGAAATATTTAATTATTAGTTATTGTTTATGTATATATTAATTATTATTATTATTATATTATTATTATTAATATTATTAATATAGAATAATAAATTAAAAGTTAATAGTTAATAGTTTTAATGTAATTATAAAAGAAGAAACTTGTTTTTATAATTAATATTATTATAATAGTTTATAAATTTATATAATAAATATTATAATAATGAATAATATAAATATAAAGAATTACTTATAATTATAATTGATTAGAAATTAATAATTATTATTAATATGAATTAATTATTAATAATTAATATTTATTAGTTAATTGGATTAATATAGTAATTATTTATTAGGTTATTGGATTAATAAAATTATTACTAATTTTTTATTATTATTATTATTATTGTTATTATTATTATACTGAGGGGTTAATTTTTCTGATTAGGGGAAACCAGCTTCCACTAATCTCCATACCGTTGTCTCTGTTGAGATTGTGCGGGTGTTTGATAATCTCCAAGGCTTCTCTGAGCTTTCACTTATGTTGATGCTCCTCCTTGGCGATAATGGAGGCGTTTTCCAGTAAGACATGGTGCTTAGTTTTTGACGAGTGTTCTGCAAGGGCGGAGGAACGAGACCTTTCATTTCTAATATCAGCCCCATGCTCTTTGAGTCTTGTTTGCAGAGAACGACCAGTTTCACCAATGTAGCTTTTCCCACATGAGCATCGATTTTATAGACCCCCTTTAAGCGATTTTATTTAAATATACTACTAATTTTAAGTATTAATTATAATTAATCTAATATATAATATTAATTAATTATTAATATTATAATTATTAATTTAAATATACTTAATTTTATTTTAATTATTATATTAATATGAATTTATATTATTAATATTAATAGTAAATTAATGGGTTAATATTAATATTATAATTAAAATAAATTAATTAATTAAGATTAAAGTGATAATAATAATTATATAAATCATTTAATATAAAAATTTAATCTATGAGCTTATTATCAAAAATTTTTTAACAATCCCTAATTTATATATTAATAAACATTCTCAAACATAAATGTATTAAAAATAATAAATAGTTAATAAATTAATTTCACGCACCTATTAAACTAATTAATATATATATAAATCTCAATCAATTAAAACAAATAAATAAATTGAATGAATAATTAAATAAAATTAATTAATTAAAATTAAAGCAATTAAGCCGACATTCTGCTTATCATAATAATTTTTATCCCCATTATTATTTATCTCCCTCTAAGCAGCTCTTCTTTATCATCATTCGTAAGTCCTGATGATGGATCCCAGTTGGGATTTGAAATGTTGGCATAAAAATGTTCATACTGTGGGTTCTCCGGCAACTGATTCAAAAGATACAAACCACAGATCTCTTAAATCCAGAAACCCTAATTCTACCATCTAGTCCTACTGATGCAAAGAAGAGAATGCAAACTACTGAAAGAGATGCCATTACTTCTATGAAGGTAAAATACATGTGTCTAGACTACCTCTATCCTAAGAAAACATCTTTTTGTATTTTTGATTAAGTCGTCAGTTTCATCATTCATATGCTTCACTGTTCTTTACTATGCAGGGTGGATTACGGAGAGAGAATTCTTGAAGAGGTCGAGAAGGTTAGGGAGGGTCTAAGGAGTCCCTAACACCCTCCAAGAGGTTTCACAAGTTTTGGCTATCACGAAAACCTCATTTGTAGCTTCTACAGGAAGTCTGCAAGGGTTCTACAAGATGTTCAGGAATTTCTACAGGATGTTTAGAAATTTCTACAGGATGTTTAAAACTTGGATTTTGGAGGATGGGTGAGTGAGGGAAGATGCATGAATGGATATGAAGGTAGGATAGGGGCCTGAAGTGGCCCAGGGACTGGTGGATGGAGTGGTGAGCAGGTGTAGTAGGTTGAATTGGCTCAAAGAAGGCTAAAACAATGATTACACAAAAAGGTAGGGTTACGTGGGCAAGAGGACAGATGTGAGACGAGGAACCTAGCTAGGACATGGAACAGATGGCTCTTATGAAGCTTAGGTGGATGAAAGAGTGGTAGAGATGCCCTGCACTGTGTACATTCAATTGAATCAATAAAGTCTTGCAATTAATCAAAATCCTAGCTAATCTAGTCTAACTAACAATAAAGTGAATGAACAACAACTTTATTTGAAAGAGAACCATGTATATCAACTATGCAATGAAACATTTTGGAGATCTGAACACATAACCAACTTCTCCAAATGAAAACAGTACACTAAGGATTGCATGGTAAAGAAAACTAGTGTTTTCGTTTGGGACAGCACGGTTACTTCAATTCCAGCCCTTGATCCAATAAGGAAGAGGTGAAACCGAAAGTGTTGTTGACCCTTTTCTGGATCTTTTTTCCCTGTTATTATCCTACAAATCTATTCTAAACATCTGAAGCAATTCGATTCATAAACAGTGACCTAGTTAATCAACACAAATAAAAGGAAAAAAACGATGCATAAAGAAAAGATAAAAGTACATAAAGGAGACCCTAGGCTCTCAGGTTCGGCCCAACCCTGAGAGCTACGACTCCTATAGAAAACTCAGAGTTGATATGAAATAGGACTGCTTATCATTATCAAAAAATAGTTAGCAGTCAAGAGTTATGCCAAAATGGCTACAAGAAAACAAGCTAAAGCTGACAGCATTGTAGTGCAAAAATATGCAATGGTTTCAAAAGTCCCTTACGAAGGCTAAGGCCTTATCATTTATACACCATGAGGGCCCTAGCTGGCCTCCTAAATCTATGGGACTTGGCTTTCCAAACTGTTAGTAGACAGCCCCTTCCAAAATCTGCTTGGCTGCCTTCAAGATCCAGTTTTGGTGACCTTTGGAGCTCGGAGTTTAGGGGTGAAGATCCCGAGGAAGGGCTATTTAATGTCATAGACAACCACCCTATGAATCCTCACCTCAAGCTTGGCTGTCATCTAGCCCATGATTGCTTGGTTTTGCTCCAGCATGTGTCAAAAAACCTGAAATAAGCATGTGTTAGCCACCTAGGATGAGTGACCACCCTTATTCGTACAAATGACATAAACATACTGAAAAATAATGCATAAGCTATGAAAAATGAAGGATTGAACAAGGACTGGACAAGGATAATTAGGCAAAATGAGCCCAATAAATTACCCAATTTGGGGCTCATCATCACCCCCCTGCTAAAAGGGTTTCTCATCCTCTGAGCAACTAGTCCAACTCCTCGTCCTTAATTGCTTTGATCGCCTCCCTCACATCCCAGACTTCTGAAGTAGTATCCTCTTCACTGTCATGGAATCTGGCCTTCCTTTCCACCTCTTCCCACTGCTTATGCTCTTCTTCTTTTGTGCCTCCTTCTAACAATCCCAAAAGCAAAGGTGGAGATAACTTGAGGCCTATCTAGCTGGCCTGGAGGTTCTACATAGACTTTTTGTAGAGAGGCACTCGTGCCAAGGCCTCCCTCATTCTAGTTGGAGTGTGGTATTCCCTGATTTTGAGGCTGTGGGACAATGTGTTCCACCTACAGGTGCAAGCATGAACACAATTGTCCCCCAATAATCGCTCTATATCCTCAAAGTGTGTTACGGCCTGAGCCTGCCGATCCATATACTCTAACAAAGCTTGAGAGTTGGTTGCTAGGTGCTAGTGGGCGGATATCAATGTTGTGGGGTCCCCTGGCTCTGCTCTAAACAGCAGTAATTCCTATAGTTCTTTGTCCATGACATTTCTAACCTCTGCCGCTCTCTTTTCTTCGTGATTTAACCATGAGGTCATTGCCATCAGCTACATGTCCCCTACTACTGTGTTGGGGCCCCACGAGGTTATGTCTGGAAGGGACAAATTATGAAAGGTAGAATTCTGATAGCTTAGCCTTGTCTTCCGATGAACTGTTGTTACATAAATCCATGAACTGCTGGAGGTTTTGGATTTGGGAGATACCCCTCTGTGCCAATGTGTTGATTTGGAATTGCAGCCACTGATCCCTGAGGTATAGGCCATAGGATTTTGCCGGCTGCCTACATTCCAGAGCTTCCATTGCCCAACTGGCCATGCAGGCTAGTTGTGCCTCCTTTTCTTGCATCTGTTGCTTTAGAGATTGTATCTCTAGGCCTGCTTGCAATTCCCTTTCTTGTAGTTGCCAGTTTAGTTCCTCAAGATCAGCTTGCAGTCCTTCTTTTCCCTAAGGCTCTTCTGTGGTGTCCTTGGTTGTTGTGTCCTCTTCTTTCCTTTGTCCTTGTAGCTGTAGCTGTTGTCTAAGCAGCTCATTCTCCTCTCGTAGCTTGGCATGTTGGGAGATTTCCACATGCCGTACGCTGGCCAACTTTCTTTGGGTCTCCTTGAGATTTTCCTCTAGAGGACCTATATCTGCCACCCCCTTGGATTTAGCGATCTTCATCCAAGTGTGGGTCCATACTCTTTCTTCCTCTAGTGCTAGGAAAAGAGGCACTGTGAAATTTTGAGGAATGATTTTTATGACCTCTAAGAAGTTATAATAAGAGCCCAGGTTGGGCTGGGGGCTTGGTTCCATAATGGTATCGGCCTTCTCTTCCTCTTGTGATGACGTGGTTGCTCTTTTCTCCACCTGTTCAGTCTCTTTCGGCCTAGCCAAAGTTTCCTGTAGAGCAGCCTCGACATCCTGTAGAGAGGCCTATGAGTTCAATTTCTCCATCCTTTCCTTCCATGTGGATGTCTTTAGGCTCCCCCGCTCATAAGTGATGGATTCCTTGGAGGGGTACCTCTCCTTTGGTGTGGTAGGGGTATCCACAATTGTGATTGGCTCTTTCGATGGAGGCTAGGGTCTGCCAGTCTTAATCCTCACACTCCTCCTTGCCTTAAAATATAGGGGAGTCTCCCTCTTTCACTTTTCCTTCTACTTGGAGACGTGCCTAGGGTGACCAGCACAACTGCTGCCTCCCTAGCTAGAATCTCGGCTGATTTTTCCTTCTACTACCCTTTCTTCAGACTTCCTGTAGAAAGCCCTATAGTGGCTGGTTTCTGGCTTCCTGTAGAAGCAGTTTTTGGACTTCCTGTAGAAATGGCCTTCTGGCTTCCTGTAGAACCAGTTGGCACTATTTTAGCCTGCTTGGCTGAGGGTGCTCTTTCCTTTACCTTGGCTGTGGCTACCTTAAGTGTGCCTTCACTTGGACTTGCTCAGTCCTTTCTACCCTGCTCTGCAGCCTTTTCTCCCTGGGTGTTTGTGTTATTTTGCAACCCACTGTTTTGGCCTCAGCAGCTTGGCCTTTTCCTCGTGGCTCTTTATGTTATTTCTTTGGTGGTTTTCCCAAGGTTTCTTGACCTTTATCTTTATTTTCTGCCTGATTGTGCTCCTTCTCCTCGCTACTAGAGGAAGTGAGTTCCTCGGCCAAAATTCGGATGTCATCATCCTTAGACATATTCCAAAAAAATTCCCTGGAGAGAGGGACAGTGTATGTATGGAGTGCATCTTCCATGAGGAGAATAATAAGCCCATGATGGGCCAGCTGGTCTGGTGTCCCCTCCCTCAGCTTTGTGGCATAGTCAATCAAGGATTGCAGGAGGAAGTAGGGAATGCTCAATTTTTGTTCTGAGGGTAGGTCCATTTGGTGCCTGAGTTCTGTTAGAAGCCGGAAATGATAACCATATACGACGTTGAATCGCCCCTCACACGTAATATACTTCATAATTTGGAAGCTGACTTCACTCCAAAATGGTTGTAGGCTGGTTCTTCAGACCCCATTCTTGTCCTCTGAAAATTGTTCCTCTGGCAAGAAGAACACCTTTTTAGCCTTTTGGCCCAATTTTCTCTCCTCCTTATCCTAGGGTACCCCCATCGGTAGATCAGTGACCCTGCTAATGAGCTATGGGGTGATTTTGAGTGTCAATCCTCTGAAGTTGACTGTGGCTAGTGTCTTCGATTTCAGCTTCAGGGACCTTAGGAATTATTCTGTAATTTCATCATCGTGACCTTGAAGCTTGTCACAGAATGTCATCCAGTGTGCACGGGAAAATAAGTCCACCACCTCAGGGGTTTCTCGTAATTTCTTGGAGTTCGACGGTTTTTTTCTGATAAACCCTCTTGGCATGGTGAAAAGACTCTGTTTTTGCTTACGCTTTGAGCAGACAAGGAATTTTAGGTGTGTTTCCTTCTCAAAGTGTTAAAAACGGTATCTGTAGGCCTCTTCATATCAATTCCTCTATTTTGAAACTTGACTGCTCGTGTGCAGAAGGATGACTCGGGATTTCTCTAAACAGAGTGCAGAGCTATGTTTCCAACATACACACAATCATATAAAATTCACAGTTTTTCCGCTGGTTAGCCTTGACAGTGTCTCAATTTTTCTACAGGAGGAATTTAACTCAGGGCTCATGGAGAAAATCTTGGACGCAAACCACGAAGACAATTTCATGCAATGAGAATTAAACTGCTTTTGGATTCACAGACAGACTTGCATTTAAATTTTTCTCTACCCCCCCAACATGTCGAATTCACCACCTTTTGAACTATTTTTCATGGGAAAGGTATGTTCGGGCCTACCTCACTGAGAATTGCCACCCTCAATGTGAACAGTCCAAGCTCCTTCGTAATGTTGGGTTTCCTATAGCGCACCTTCCTATAGAAAGCTTCCTAGCTTCTGGAGGATGTTACAGTGGTTCTGGACGAGTTTGAGCTACGGAAGGACGTTGGAATAAACCGAGAAGCTCGGGCTAACAACTTGCAGAGGAGGAGGATGCGTACTCGGCTGCAAAAACGGTTGCAAGTGCGAATGACAACAGTTTACCGTGATTTATTCGACCGGCCAATTTCAAATGCTGCAGAATTCATGGCGCGGGGGTGAGATGTCCAGGCCAATCCATTGGCTGACATCACAGCCATCATTCCTCGGCGTGTCTCTAACTGCCGAATCCTTCCCTCTGCATTCACTGCCGCCATTTTTGTCACACTGCCGATTCTCCCCGACTGGACACTTCCCATGTGTCAACTGCCCGTCTTTTTGGCATAGCCAAGCTTATTTGGATCCTACGAGGCCGTCTGACTGGCTATGGGTGGCCAGTTGAATGACCACCAACTTGTTCAATCCACCCATTCTCACAATCATGCAAATTTTTAAGTATAGTTCATGCAATTCGACGAATAAGGTTGGGCACTTACCTGTGCAGTCGTGGACGTGTTTTGCAGGCTTCGGGATGAAGAATGTTGGATTTTCTCACTGCTTCGTGCATGGGTGCTAAAGCTCCTCTTCCATTGGCTGCTGCTTCCTACGAGACCTCGAGACCCGACTTTCTAGTTGTGAATGCTGCATGCACTGGCTTCGTTTGATGTGAGCTGCTGGTGTCTCCATGGTATGTGCTCCAGCCAGATCAACCACTACAGGATTCCTGTAGGACATCCTGTAGCTGTTTCTCCTCTTGGGGTGCAAGCTGAGATAAAAAAAGTTGCATTCATGGATGAAGGGTCTTGAGGGTGCCTTGACAGGTAAAGTGTGCGAGCCTTTGCATGCTTCATTTTTCACTTGAAAAAAAACAAATTTTTATTTGAGAAAACAGGATTCTGGTATGACTGTGCAGGTATATTCAACCAGATGGTGGCAATGGTGGCGGAAGGAGATGAAACAAGTGGAGGATGGAAGAAAAGAGTGGTTGCATGCCTCCTCAACAGAGTTCAAGCTTCAAATCCCTCTCCATGATCGATTCTGGACTGCCCAAGGGCTCTACAAGATATTTCCTGTAGAAATGTACAACTTCCTGTAGAAAGCCCTGTAGCTTCCTGTAGAAGGTTGAACCACGACCAGATTGTGTCTAAATCTTGAAAAAAATGAGTGTTCATGGAGGGAGTGTATGTGAGGATGCCTGGTAACTTGGTAGGGACCCCTGTCCTTGTGTTGGGAGGCCTCCTTTCTGCATTGTGTTCCTGCAACCTGCAACAATTTCTAGGGATTAAACTTGTTTTTCTCTGTTTCTTCCTTTTTTTCTTTTTCTTTGTCTCTTTTTCCTTTTTCTCCTTTTTCTCTTTTTTTTTTTTTTTTTTTAAAAGAGACAGCAGGGGCGCCTCAATGAGGTTTTCACCCCTACTATCTGCCTTGGGTGCCTCAGAGAGGTTTCCGCCCAAGGGTATTTTTTATTCAAATTCTTTTTTCAGAGAGACAACAGGGGCACCTCAATGAGGTTTTCACCCCTACCATCTACCTTGGGCGCCTCAGAGAGGTTTTCACCCAAGGATCTTTTTTTTTTCTTTTTTTCTTTTTTTATGATGATGCTCAGGGTGTGGCCAAAACAGAGGCAGAACCCTTCTCTATTAGCAGCACTGATTTTTCCATAGTTTCGATGAACTCTTGCCTCGAAAGAGGTTTCCTGTAGATCTTTAGTCGATGCCCATTGACGAGCATAGGGATGGTTTCTTCATCAATGGTCCAGATAAGGATGGAACCATTTTCATTACACTTCTTCACTGCATATGGTCCTAGCCATATTTTCCTCAACTTCCCTTCGAAATCCTTATGTCTGGAATCATACAGCAGTGCCCAATCTCCCACCTGGAATTGTTTGTCAATAAGGTGCCGATCATGCCATATATTCCTCTAAAGTTGAACCACTTCTGAGTGGAGGAGGGCCTGCATTCATTGTTCATCTAACCCATTCAGCTACAATAACCTTTCTCATTGAGCATGGCTAAGATCTAGGTCTAGCTGAGCTACCATCCTCAATGTGTTGTACTCGAACTCGATTGACAGCAGAGCTCTCTTCCCATAGACCAGCTCATAAGGTGTGAAACTGGTTATGGTCTTCCAAGTGGTGTTGTAGGCCTAAGTGGCCTCAACCAGGTGATCTGCCCAATCCTTTCTGTTGTTGTTCACCACCTTAGTCAAAATCCCTTCTAATACTCTATTGGTGACTTCCACCTGCCCATTTTCTTGAGGATGATATGGGGTGGAAGTCCTATGCTTGATCTTGTGATGAATGAGCAAGTATTCAATTAAGTTGGAGGTGAACTGGCTTCCTTGATCGGTGACTAACTCTCTTGGGTAGCCAAATTTGTAGAAGATGTTTTCTCTTAAAAACTCAGCCACCTTTTCTTCTATCACTGATTTGATTGCCTTGGTTCCTGCCCACTTTGTCAGATAGTTTGTGCACACAATGATGTAAGATCTTTGCCTTGAAGGAGGGTTGATAGGACCCACAAAATCCATACCCCACTTCTCAAATGGCTCAAGAGTCACTTGAGGTTGGAGATGCATTTCGTCCCTTGGATTCAGTTTCCCCATCCTCTGGCATCGGTCACATTGATTGATATATCTTCTGACATCTTGATGAAGAGTGGGCCAATAGTAGCCTGCCTGTAGAATTTTGAAGGCATTCCTCTTGGCTGCAAAATGTCCTCCACAGGGCCCATCGTGACAGGTTAGGAGGATTTCAAAGACTTCCTCCTCCCTTACACAATGCCTTAAGATCTAATCGGGGCCAAGTTTGAACAGGTTGCCCCCGATCCAAGTGAATGAGGCACTCTTCCTCACGATTCTTCTCTTCTCCTTTGAGGATAGATGGGGAGGGAACTGTGCTGAGACCAGGTAGTTTGCTATATCAGCAAACCATGGAGAGAGTACTGAGATAGCAAACAGATGTTCATCTGGCATCTGGTCATCCACTGTTCCTTCTTCACCTGCAGGAAAATCCAATCTAGACAAGAAGTCAACAACAACATTTTCTTTACCTGGTTTGTCAACGATAGTCAAATCAAACTGCTGCAACAAAAGTAACCATCTAATAATACGAGCATTCACATTAGTCTTATTCATTAAATATATAATTGCAGCATGATCAGTATGTACAAATGTTTGATAGCCAGTGATGTAGTGTCGAAACTTGTTCAGGGAATGAACCATGGCCAGGAACTCTTTCTCAGTTACAGTATAATTCATTTCTACTTTGGATAAGTTTTTGCTGACAAAGTATATGGCATATGGAAGTTTTTCCTCAACTTCTCCTAAGGCTGCCCCTATGGCTTGCAGTGTGAATGTGGAAAGGTAGGGCCCAGTTTGGGCCTCTCAAAATTGGGGCAGATACTAACTTATCCTTCAATTCATTCAGAGCCCTCTGAAAGTCGTCAGTCCATTTAAACTCAACATATTTTGCTAAGAGGCCAAACAATGGGGAGGCTATCTTACTGAATTCTTTAATGAATCTTCTATAATATCCCTCTAAGCCTAAGAAACTTCGAACATCTCTTACCTTCTGAGGAGGTGGAACCTTTTTTATGATAGTAATTTTATTAGGATCCACCTGTAATCCTTGGCGAGAAATGGTATGTCCTAACACAGTCCCTTCAGTCATCAGGAATTCGCATTTTTCAAGGCTGAGGGACAAGTTCATCTCAATGCACTTGCTTAAAACTTTTCCCAGGTTGGACAAGGCTTCTTGGAAGCTAGACCCATAAAGAGTAAAGTCATCCATATAGATTTCGACCGAATCATCAACCAGCTCGGCAAAGATGCTCAGTACAGCTCTCTGGAGAGTGGCAGAGCATTGCATAGACCAAAGGGAAGGACTCGGTAGGCAAAGGTACCCCATGGACAAGTGAAGGTGGTCTTATCTTGGTCCTCTGGGCTGATTTGGATCTGATTATACCCATTGAACCCATTTAGGAAAGAGAAAAACTTCTTTCCTGTCAGTCCATCCAACACTTGATCTATGAAAGGCAAAGGGAAGTGGTCTTTCTTGGTGGCTTTGTTCAGTTCTTTGTAGTCCACACAGATTCTCCACTTCCCATTTTTCTCGGATACCAACACCAGAAAGCGTTGTCCGAGATGGGGTAGATGAATCCTGCATCCAACAATTTTTGCACTTCCTCTTTAATAATGTCCTTAAGGGTTGGATTCATTCTCCTCTGAGTTTGCCTGACTGGTTTATAGTCCTCCTTAATGTGAATATGATGGGTACAGACTCAGGGATGGATTCCTTTCATTTCCTTGTAGCTCCAGGCAAAATCCTCCAAATGGCGGGTCAAGAGGCTACATAGCTCCTTTTCCTGAGAGGGAGAGAGAGAGAGGAGCTGATATTTAAAGTTATTTCAGGGACAAACTCCACATTCTTAACTCTGGGAGTGGTCGGATTAGTCACACATAGGTCCACTAGAGCATTGGCTTGGGTATCTTCCACCAACTTTTCCAAGGATAGTGCACCGAGGGGAGGACTTTCGATTAAGTTCTCAATCAAATCATCCTCAGTTTGAGCACCTCCCCTGGTGGCATCCACTGTGCATAATGGTGCAGAGTAGACCTCATCCTCATCTCCTTCTTCCAACTAGAGGGGTAAGTCATGTTCTAGCAGAGGTTGGGCAGGAGGGTATAGGACCAACTGTTTGGACATAGGCCCATTTTCTATTGTCATGCTTCGTGCTCGACAGCTGATGTAAGCATCTGCAGTAGCTAGCCAAGGCCTTCCCAAGATGAGGGGATATCCAGTGAGTTTTTCCTTTGGCTAAAGGACCAAGAAGTCCGCAGGGTACTCCTAGGAGTCAACGGAGACCAAGACATCTTCCACAATCCCTTCGGGAGTCACAATGGAGCGGTCTGCCAATTTCAGTAATGTCGAGGTCTTCCTTAAGGAACTCTAAAGGTTGATCTTAAGCATGGTGTCCCTGGTCATCACATTAACGGCAGCCCCTAGATCAATCAAGGTGTGGGGTATGATGGTGCCATTGATGTGAACATCAACTACAGGACTCCCAGGATCCAAATACTTTGAACAGATTACTTGCCCCAACATAAGATTGGACAGTTGTCCTATGACATTGATGGTTGAGGCATCTCTCTTTCGCCTGTCTGGGTGCCTGAAACACTTCTCCTTAATCAATTTGTTGTATATCGGTACATCTTTTATGGCCTGGAGAAGTGGTATTTTCACACATAACTGCTTGAGTTCTCCCAGAAGCTCAGTCTCTTTTGGGTTGGGTTGTGTGGTTACTGTGAGTCGCTCAGGAAATGGTGGAATAGCTTGGGTTTCACTTTCCTGTTTCTCTTCCTCCTCCTCTAGGGGAGGAGGTTGGCGCTCTGGAAGGACCTTCCCAGATCGCAGGTTGATCTCCTAGATCTCCACAACATAGGTAGGACATGTTTTCTCCCCAGTATATCCCTGTTGGGCTTATCTGTTGTTAGGGTTTGGGTTCGGTTGAGCAGACATCTAGGGTTGTCTTGGAGGAGCAGAAGGTAATGGTTGTGGTTGAGCCGGTCGTGGAGGCAAAATGGCGGGGGAAGGGTTGTATTGGGGCCTCCACCCCAGTTGAGGTGCATTCCACTGAGGTTGTGGCTGGGCATGTGAGTGAAACGAATGAGGAGGAGGTTGAGTATGGTATGGAGATGGATAAGACCACGGAGGAGGTGCGGACCAGGAAGGATGAGCAGGGGGCCCCCAAGAAGGTATATGAGCGGATTGGTTAGGGTTATAATAAGCTTGGGATGTCCCTTGCATCCCCTGCTGGTAAGGTCTAGGCCCATGCGACCTCCTTTGGTTGAGGAAGTAGAGAGGTTCAGTTGCTGCCTTAGTCCCTAGGTAAATGGCTTTAAATTGAGGCAAGGTAGGGCATTGGTTGGTGGGGTGGTCTTCCTCACAAATGAAACATACCTTTACTGAGTGCAATGGGCATTCATTCTTAGGATGCTTCCTCGTGCATCTAGGACAAAGAATGGCCAAAGCCCTCTTAGCTTCCTCTTCCTTTTGCTGAATTCGGAAGGTATAAAGTTGCATGGCAATAGTCCATCTCATCTCACTCTTGAGTTCTTCCATCTACTTAGCAAACTCATGCTTGGAGAAGGTGGTACTAGCTAAAAGTGGATTCCCCCTACCTCTCTTCTCGGCTGCCCTAGAAAGGTTTTTAAACACGGTCTTTATGTCCTCATAAGGTAGTTGGTAGATGTTCCCTCCAGCCAACATGTTAAGGGTGTCTAGAAGGTCTTCAGGGACTCCTCGGAGCAGAACCAGCTTCAGAGATTGCGGGTCAAGTGTGCACCTGGCCCGTTTATAACTAAGTTGGAACCTTTCCTTGTAATCTTCTAAGGACTCATTGCTTCACATAGTCATCCGAAATATTTCTCCCTTGGTTTCTTTGGACCTACAATAGTCCCGATATTTGGCATTGAAAGCTTGTTGCATTTGAGCCCAAGTGGTGATACTGTTTCCAGGTAACCCCATGAACCAGCGTAATGCTGTGTCCTTGAAGGTAGAGGGAAATATTTTCAAATTTTTTTCGTCCTCATCATAGTCGTAAGTTCGACAAAGGACAACAAACCCAAACACGAAGGTATTAGGGTCTTTAGTAATCAACCCATGGAAGTGAGGTAAAGCTGAGGGACTTATGTTTTTCATTTTCATGTCCCCATTGGTCTCTTGGATAGGAAAGGCACCTTCTATTCTCTCATCCTCTCTTCTACCATTTTGTTTTTCAGCCATGGCTTCAGATGGAGTGTTCTCTAACTCTTCTTCTGTTATAGGATCTTCATATATCTCAAGAGGTTCACCTATGGGTTCTTCTGGCTCACTGTCACCAGAGAAGAGAGAAGGTTGACTCAGTGATGTGGTGGGGGTGTTGGGTAAGAATTTGTCAGTTTTATCTCTGTTCCTACAACGCATGAAATGGAAAGACTTTTGATTTTTTATTTTTTTTTTCTTTTGGTACCTGCAAAACTAAAACAGATTGAATTGAAACTAACTATCTTGCTGAAATGAAGAGGCGGAATTGAAAAAAAAGCAAGAAAGGACTAGTCTACTTTGTAGAATTGAAATTGCGGAATTGAAATTCTAAGCTACGCTTGTAGAATTGAAATTCTAATCTATCAAAGCAGGAAATGTATACTCTACTTTTGCGAAAATGAAATTGCAGAATGGAAATGAAATAAACTACTTAGCAGAAGGTTGTATGAGAAAATAGAAGAAAAGCAACAATCACCAATAATCTGACGCTTCCCCGGAAATGGCGCCAAAAAGATGGTGGGGACCAGTATTGCAGCAATAATGCTGCAACTCCTGGGACTCCCGTCTTTACTTTTATCAACCCGGTAGTTTGTAACAAACTTGGAAGCGACGGTGCTGTATGCAAAAGTACTAGCTCTTGCCGCAGCTGTCACTTGGTCAGCTGGCACAAGTCCGCTAGGAGCTTAAGCCAACTTCTATGAGCTCTTAGAAGAAGCTTTTTTAATTGATGGATGAAAGCTAACTCGAAGGAAGCTAATATATTTGTGAAAAGAGATTGAAAAACTGAAGGAAAGTGCAAACCCTAATTCTACCAGCTAGTCCTACTGATGCAAAGAAGAGAATGTGAACTACTGAAAGAGATGCCATTACTTCTATGAAGGTAAAATACATGTGTCTAGACTACCTCTATCCTAAGAAAACATCTTTTTTTATTTTTGATTAAGTCGTCAGTTTCATAATGCATATGCTTTCACTATTCTTTATTGTGCAGGGGTGGATCAAGGAGGATAAATTCTTGGAAGAGGTCGAGAAGGTTCAGAGAGGGTTTAAGGAGTCCCTAACACCCTTCCAGAGAGTTTCACAAAGTTTGGCTATCAAGAAACCTCATTTGTGAGCTTCTACAGGAAGTCTGCAGGGGTTCTACAGGATGTTCAGGAATTTTTATAGGATGTTCAGAAATTTCTACAGGATGTTTAAAACTTGGATTTTGGAGGATGGGTGAGTGAGGGAAGATGCATGAATGGATATGGAGGTAGGATAGGGGCCTGAAGTGGCCCAGGGACTGGTGGATGGAGTGGTGAGCAGGTGTAGTAGGCTGAATTGGCTCAAAGAAGGCTAAAACAATGATTACACAAAAAGGTACGGTTACGTGGGCAAGAGGACAAATGTGAGATGAGGAACCTAGCTACGAGATGGAATAGATGGCTCTGATGAATCTTAGGTGGATGAAAGAGTCGTAGAGATGCCCTGCATTGTGTACATTCAATTGAATCAACAAAGTCTTGCAAGTAATCAAAATCCTAACTAATCTAGTCTAACTAACAATAAAGTGAATGAACAACAGCTTTATTTGAAAGAGAACGATGTATATCAACTATGCAAGGAAAAATTTCGGAGATATAAACACATAACCAAATTATGCAAATGAAAACAGTACACTAAGGATTGCATGGTAAAGCAAACTAGTGTTTTTGTTTGGGACAACACGGTTACTTCAATTCCAGCCCCTGATCCAATAAGGAAGAGGTGAAACTGAAAGTGTTGTTGACCCTTTTCTGGAGCTTTTTTCCCTGTTATTATCCTACCAATCTATTCTAAACATCTGAAGTAATTCGATTCATAAACAGTGACCTAGTTAATTAACACAACTAAATTTTCCTAACAGAAATAAGTTTACAAATGCATAGAAGGAAAACAACAATGCATAAAGAAAAGATAACAGTACATAAAGGAGACCCTAGGCTCTCAGGTTGGGCCCAAATCTAAGAGCTACGGCTCCTATAGAAAAATCAGAGTTGATATGAAATAGGATTGCTTATCGTTATCAAAAAATAGTCATCAGTCAAGAGTTATGCCAAAATGGCTACAAGAAAACAAGCTAAAGCTGCAGCATTGTAGTGCAAAAATATGCAATGGTTTCAAAAGTCCCTTACGAAGGTTGAGGCCTTATCATTTATACACCACGAGGGCCCTAGCTGGCCTCCTAAATCTATGGGACTTGGCTGTCCAAACTGTTAGTAGATAGCCCCTTCCAAAATCTGCTTGGCTGCCTTAAAGATCTGGTCTTGGTGGCCTTTGGAGCTCAGAGTTTGGGGGTGAAGATCCTAAGGAAGGGCTATTTAATGTCATAGGCAACCCCCCTATGAATCCTCACCTCAAGCTTGGCTGTCATCTAGCCCATGATTGCTCAATTTTTCTCCAACATGTGTTAAAAAACCTGAAATAAGCACGTGTTAGCCACCTAGGACGAGTGACCACCCTTATTCCTACAATTGACATAAACATACTAAAAAATAATGCATAAGCTATGAAAAATGAAGGATTGAACAAGGAATGAACAAGGATAATTAGGCAAACTGAGCACAATAAGTTACCCAATTTGGGGCTCATCAGTCGTCCACGTTGTTCAATGCTTTCGACACTACATCCTTTTACACATGATTACAGTAATTTCCAAATGAAAACCCATGAACTATATCCCGACTTGTCGGTTGCTGTGGGGAGAATATTCTAAATGGATCGTGATCTTACAAGTATTTGATTTGGTATTTACTACTGCCAAATCAAAGAAGTCACTCGTTTTTGCCGACTTGATTTGTTCCCTTCCATCTAAGTGTCTCCCTACTAGTGTAGATGAACAACTTCTGGATGAGACTCTCTTCTTGATTAGCACCTTTGATCCATGGTATGGTGATATCATCATGTATCTCTAGACGTCCATGTTCTGGTCCACATTGACTAAGGATGATTTCCAAAGGATTCAGCATAACTCCCAACCCTACCGTATTATTGGCGATACTTTATACCATGTCGGTGTCGATTAAGTTCTTCGCCAATGCCTTATGATCGAGGAAGCTGAAAGAGTTCTCAATGATTTCCACTCCGAGGTATGTGGTGGTCATATGTTTGGTTATGCTACCACTCAAAAAAATCATTCAGACTAGTTATTTCAGGCTGTCTATTTTTAAGGACTGCATCCTTATTGTTTGCAAGTGCCATGAATGCCAAATTTATCAACGCAATATGTGTGCCCCACCGAATCGCCTACACCCCATCATTACTGTTGGTCCTTTTGCCAAATGGGGCATCAATTATATGACATGTAGCCCTTGTTCAGCTGGGGGGAATGGCTATATTATCATCGTTGTGAATTATTTCACCAAATGGGTTGATGCAATGCCTACATACTCTGTAGATAGTAAGACGGCAACTCAATTCCTTTTCAACCATGTTATTTCCAAGTTCGGCGTACCTCAAGCCATTCTCAAAAACCACAACTTAAATTTCAAAGATTACATGATGGTTGAGCTAACATCCGCATTGGGCTTGCACCACGATGGCTCGACGCCATATTACCCTTAGGCCAATAGCCAAGTTGAAATCATGAACAAGGTTTTGGTTACAATGCTTCAGCGTACTATCAGGATGCACAAGTCCAATTGGCATCTCATGCTCTTTTAAGCTCTGTGGGCTTACCGAACCTAGACCAAAGATGCAACTAGTTTCACACCATTTTATTTAGTATATGGTCTAGAAGCAAAATTTCCGATCAAATGCGAGATTCCTTCACTCAATTTAGTTGTTGAAATCCTCTCCAAAACATCACCTTATGAGGAACACCTCTTATATTTAGAACAACCAGATGACACTCGTCATCTCCCTGACTTGGTCATAGAAGCACAAAAGAAACGGGTCAGTTCCCATTTCGATCAGTCAGTCTCTCCTCGTGCTTTCTCTGATGTTGATTTGGTCTTACTACATGACCAAGCTAATGATAATCCAGGGGTAGGCAAGTTCGAACCCATGTGGCATGGGCCCTATATTATGAAACATGTTTTGCAAAAAGGAGCCTATGAGCTTATTGATTATGAAGGAAATCCTCTGGATAAGCACTGAAATGGGCTTTACCTTAAGAAGTACTATGCTTAGGTCATCTTGCATGGTTACTTGTATACATTAGTGTGTCATTCATTTTTTTGCAGTGTGGTTTGGTGTGTTAGTTTTTAAACAACTTTCCTGTTTACTATGCTTTTCTTGCTTTGTAGATGCCTGCGACTCCTCACATTGGTTTTGATAATGGTGCTTGCCATAGTACCCAGAACCTATCATCCATGGCATGGGCTATTTATGACCCTAATGGTGAGTTGGATTGACCTTCAAGGTATCTATTTAGGTCGTACAACTAACAACATTGTTGAATATAGTGTGGTCATCGAACTATTGTCAGAATCCATTTCTCTTAACATTAGAGAGTTGGTTGTCAACCTGGATTCAAAACTTGTCGTCATTCAACTCAATAGGAAATATTCCATCAGAAACCCTCAAATATTGAGAATGTATCTCTGTATTCGCTTACTGGAAAGAAATTTTGATTACATTACATATCATCATATTCCTATGTGCATGAATACATTAACAGATGCATTAGCTAATTATGTGTTGGATAGACATTTCCGAAACATGTGAAAAGATAAAAAAACCATTTGTACCATGGTAAGTGTTATCACTTATGTTTTCCCAGAAGTTGTAAGAAGGGAAAAGGAGGTTGAGGTAACTACAAAACAATATTTTAGACACAGATTCTAGCCAATTTGTATCCAGAGAGGGCTCTCTCTTTATGATTTAGCTTTGTTTTGGAAGATATTAGGCTAGCTATGAAGTTTAAGAATTTTGTATGAATTTGGGTGGTGAGATTTAATAGAAAATGGATAAGACTGAGTAGTTTAGGCAATTGGGCTAATGGAGTCAAGGAAGATGGCTTTACTAGACTTGGTTTCCTAACAAAGGACAGTTTTACAGAGCGAGATGGTCAAACAAGGAAAAAAAGGAGACTTGGAGTAAATGGAATGGTTTCAAAGTGGGTGAAGAGTAGTTAAGAATTCTTCAACCTATTTGAAAAAGGGGAACTTGAATTGATTACTAATAAAGAGCAGTTAAGTATTCTTTAATAAATAATCAAAGTGAATGAACTAGGAAACATGAGCAATTAAGATTTCACTGTTTATTCTAATTCAGAAGAAAACATAGAGAATAATAACTTTTGAAGACAGAGTGCAATCAAGCATATTCTGAATTACTCCTTTTTGTTTATCATTCAGATATGAACAAAGATGATATCAGAAACAAGGAAAACTTTAAAACATAAGGTATAGATGACTTATTGATACAATGTTCGATTCAAGAAATCTGTAGAAAGTCCTTTGCCTCAATTCTTTATCCAGTAAGCCATACAAAAATTTGATCCAATCAACACTTTATTCCAAAAAACCAATATTACAACAATATATATGAATCCACCAAAAATACTTCAAATGAAGAAATATTTATATTAACTGTAAACTAAAATATCTTGAAAAAATATCAATATTAGTTTCACAAATATCTCCAATTGTTTACATTAATAGAACTTAAATAAAGGAAATTCAAAACTAGTGAATCTATTTGGCACTATTTCTATGGACTTGTAGTGACAAACAAGAGGAAGTCGAATTTGATAGCAACTCTTAGTTGATGATGAGGCATCCCAGTCACTAGCTGCATTCTTCCTTTGTGCATTTTGCTGCAAAAATTCTGCAAACTTAGGGTCCAATGATACGCTTGTATATCTCAATCCGTGATAGATATGTAAAAAGTGAAAGACTTTTTTGTATATAAGAATGTTTTTTAAATAAACCTCTCTCATTTTCCCAAAATTCATCTCCAGCTGTTCACAATATTCTCTACAAAAAGATGTCAAAAACTGGACTTTGCACAAATTGAGCAATAGGTTGTGAAGACATGCACTTATCTCCCTCTTGGTAATACCTGTATAAAAAGTGAGATAGATTTTGTAGCTTGGCATGTTAGGAACAAAAACCTCCTCCATTTTCTAAAATACTTATTGTATTGGCCAAATAGTTTCTGCAAAACTATGACTTAAATAGGAAATTTCTGAATAATGTACCATTTTTGCTCTAATTTCATCTTTTAACCTTAAACTTTTTTTGACTGTTTTTCACTTTTACTTTGGATAAACTTCATTGTAGCTGGTGAAAGTGTTTTGATCTTTGTTTAACCCTTGATGTCTTCATGTTTAATTTCACTGTTTATTGTTCACTTTTTACTTTTACCGCTCTGTTTTTCATCTGTCTTCACTTTGATCTGAATTTGTATGTTATGTTTTGTAACTATCTTCCCTGCTGTTTGTCTTCATGCTAGTTGATTTACCTGACTTGGTATTCAATTTGATATTCTTTAACCATGATACTATTTGACACTGATACTCTTTGGCTGTTCTTTACTGTGTCCTTTTACCTTTAGTGTAGTTTAAGATTTTACTGTCTGATTCAACAGTAAATCGTATAATTCCCTATTTCCTTTGCTTGTCTTTCAACTGTATGTTTTATCTTCCATCTCTGTTTGAATAGATTTGATAACACTCTTGGAGTAAACAAGTCTTATGACTAGTATTAAGACTGTTTATCCAAGGATGTGGTCTTCTGATCACCTGTAAAACAAAACAAATTGTTAAGAAAGCATTGGTTTGTAGGGGAGGTCGAAAAGGTTTCATTTGAGCTTGAGAGGTTTGTGGAGTGAGTCTAGAACAATTTTTTGGAGGTCAACCATGCTCGAATTGGTTAATAGAGGCTTCAGTTGGCGCAACTAGGTTACAAAAGGTTTTACTGCACAATCAGGTGAAAAAGAGCAACACTAGGGTGTTTGTGTTTAAACGGGTAAACGATTGATATTGGTTGTTAAGCTTTGATTGAACATTGGACAAATGGCACCAACTTTATGATGTGAAGTTTTGTTGTTAGTGAGAGGTGATAAGTGGTATGCAATCGCACCGTTTTTGGAGTTAAGTGGTATTGGGCAGAGGGCGAGTGAGCATATGGACTCTGCGACGCGTGGTGGAGGTACAGGTGGAAAACCACCTGGTGATCATGAGTTAAAGTGCGGTCACTAAGGGGGCGCGATATCATCATCGACCGTTGGATGAAAAAGGAATGATCGGACGGTGGATGGGCATTGGAGATGGCAGAACTTTATTTGTGGTGGGCTCGATGTAATTAACGATGTTTTAATCATATCGGGGCCAATACGATTGGTCGGGTGGTTATTAATTAAACTAAAGGGTTAATTAATCTCGTATTTTGTGGAGCAGGGGGGGATTAGGTTCTTAATGAATTACATATTAATTCATTAATACTTTTTAAAACTATGACTATGGTCAATTCAACTAGGGGTGGAATATATAAAATATCGAGGTTTTATATATAGTTAAATAATACAGGATGGGGAATATTTTTTCAGGATTTATATAATATGTGTGTTAATCGTTAATATGACTATGAAGTGAAAAAGTGCCAAGTTAAAATATTTCAGGTATATATTTAAACTTAGGCTAATGATAAAAAGGGATTTTTTAGGTGATATGGTGAATTATTCCTAAGTAAAATAGGATTTTTACTTAGGCAATGATTTTATGAAATCAAATGAATGGTTTATGGATGATTCTAAGTACTTAGGCTTTTAAATCATAGGGCTGAGGGTCCAGTCCCTCCAAAAGTCAGAGAAATGCTCTGAACCCCTTTAATATTCAATGTCCTTAATACTTTAGGGGGAATTAGTGAAATCTTTAGCGAAAAATGTGACTGGAAGTTAGGTATTTGACCTTGTCTTGCTTGAACTACATCAAGTATAATGTTTTCCTTGCACTTGTAATAAAAGTGAAGATTAACACATTTAGAGACATTATTCATCACAAGTATCATTCTGTAACACCATCTACTTACCCTACATACTTTAACCTAGCATTTTTTCCTTCTTTATTTGGGTGCACTTAGACTGGCAAACCCTTATCAATCTTCTTTTTCTTTTACATGGAAAGCCTACCTAAGTCTACACTTATTACATCCAAGGGCTCAAATTAAACTATTGAGCTCCTTCTTATTTACTCTACCTATCTACTTATCTGCCAAGATTACACTGTTTGGCCATATATTTATTCTCTATCTCTAAAACATGAAATTCAAATATGAACTAGCCAAGATTGAGCTGTTTGACTATTCATCAATTGTGGTAAAAGTTTAATAAGTTTCACACAATGCTTATTATAGAAAATAAAATAGTAGTGGCATTTAGACTTGCACAATTTCCTGGTCTATTTTGTTTGGGGTTCATTTCTTTCACTTTTGACCATTTTATTCTTTTTTCCCTTTGATTTTTCTTTTAGGGTATACCCTCCTTACATTTTTTAAATTTTTTTATTTTTTGACAATATGGAAAACCTTTGCAACAAGGAAAGGTATCAAGATATAACATAGCTCATCAAGTCAATCATGATATATAACACCTATTAGTATAGGAGCATAACACTGGCTCCACTTGGGGATAGCTTCTCCTAGTGGAAAGTCAAGAACAGTAGGTCAAATGGCCTTCTGAATGACTTTGACTGTGCTCTGAAATCTCCTTCTACTAGTTGCTTTATTGTATGTATGAGAGTAACAGGTGTGAAGCTTAGGGCCTTCTCTTCGGGCTTCAACTCCAACAAGTTACTATCCAATCAACACCAAACCTTTATTCTTCCTACTTGAATCCCACTTGAGCACCTTGTAACTTAGGTAGGAATCTTCAGTCTTGGTCTTTTTATCAAAAATCCTCTTAACCTTTTCGTGCACAACTTGAGATATGACCTGAAACTAAAACGTGCTGCAACCTTCAAACCAAATTAGTAACTCATCAAGATCTTAGGGCCATTTGATTGGATTCAAATATTTAAGGATTTATTTCATAATCTACTGAAAACTGAATTAAATCAAACTAAAATCCTACCTACATACTTTAATAATCTTTCTGACTGCTGGTTAGGTAAAATGAAACAACCAATGCAACCACTCAAGCATCATATACATTGGTGACTTTTGTTGCTTGTGCTTGTTGGTGTTTAAAATTGAGATCTTGAAATCAAATATAGCTTTGTTAACCTTTGAGAAGATAAGGAAATTCCTGATCTCCTTTGTTGAATCTAGAAACTATACAAAAAGATCTTTTAAAACATATACACTTTTCTTGAACTGATTCAAACAATTGTATATCTGTTGTGTATGGCTTGCATGCCATGAAACTGAAATATCACTTTTATCTTTATCACCCTTCATGTTTTCAACTGATATTTGTGACGATATTTCTACTGATTGTAATGTCTGTCTGTTGAAACCATTATCATCTTGATTTTGACTCTCATAGTTTGTTAATGGAGAGAAATTCAGATTACATTTATCATCCAACCTATCAGCTATTAGATCATAAGGAACTTGGAAGGATTCCTGCAACTTATTACATATAGGCTCAAATGGAACTTCATAGATTTCTAAAAGCTGCTCCTTCTTTTCTTTAAAAAATTTATACCACATTTCCTTTAAAAATTGAAATGATTCAAAAAAAAGAGTTAGGGAATCATCTCAAATCATTTGATCATATGTTCCAGCTTCCAAGTCTTCTTCTGCAACTTGACATTCAATGGCATTTTGGGGCTGCAAATCTAGATATGAGAAGTCTTGAACAAAGATTTTATTGCTCTCTAGATATTTAATATCAAGACTTGTTGACGTTTGATTTCTAATTGCATGATAGTTATCTCTGATAAAGTGAAATGAAGCAAAACAAAATGGTAAAGTTCCTTCACCGATTTCAAAATTTTCTGCACTTTCCTCCTCATTCTCATAGCTGAAATGAACAAGCTGATCACTATTTTCAAGTTGTTGAACCTGAACTTCCTTATTCCCCAAACTAGCTTTTGATTCCTCTGCAATGTTAATTTGAATTTTAGAAACATAATCATCATCATACTGATCATATTTGGGTGAATCATCAAAATAAGTAATATCATCAAATATACACATTAGATCAGAAGATTGCTCCTTCACATATTGCTCTATGAATCTATCTTCTGGTCTATGGTAGATTGAGTTGGTAGCAATTTGTTCATGAATATCAACATCTTATTTTTGTGAAACAAATATGTCATGGTTATTTTGAACAAAAAATTCAACTTTCATTGTGATCTGATGCATCATTTCCTCTCTTTTCTTTATCAAAATGTCAAGATTTTCCTCTTTTTCTGCTTTCAATTTTTCTTTTCTAATTTGCAGATTAACTTCTACATCTACTGCCATGTTCTGCATCTATTCCATTGTTGAGGGGTTTCTTTCTCTGAGATGAAAATCTATCTCTGCATCAAATTCTCTTGGGTAATGCAAAAGAGTTAAATCAGGGGGAGGTCTTATATTTAATGGTATTGAATAATAGGCTTGATTAAATCTGTCTGAAAATTGTTGTATTGTTTCATCTGGATGTCTTTTTAGCTGATTATATTCTTCTATGATTATGAGAAAATTGACTTTGATTATCCATCTATCAAGGAAGAGTTTGAGAAACTTCTCGAGATTTGAAATGCTTGCCTTAGGCAGGGTTTTGAACCAACTCTTGACTTTGTCTTGCAAAGAAAGAGAAAAAATCCTAATACTGACATCCTCTTCATCTACTTCAAATAAGTTAAGATAATCTTCAAAAGCTTGAATATGTTTTTGGGCAGTGATACCATTCTCTCCATCAAACCTAGGAAGATACTTGGGATAATCATTAGGGAAAGCATGGAGTGTATGAGGCAAAATGAGTGGTTTATATCTATCAGGAACTTTATGAGGTACTGGAAGATGTACAGGGATTGTATGATCAGTCTTAATTTTTTTATTCTCCTTAATTGGAAAATGATCTTCATAAGAATTAGAAGAATGCTACTCAAATGTGTAAGTAGACTTTATATATACATTTTCCAAAGGAATAATAAAAATTTAATCTAAAATCATCTCTAAAATACAATATACATTGAAAAACTTTATCAATGAGAAAGAACATAATGTCTTGGATAACAATCCAAGTTAAAAGCATGATCTTTTCACATGGTTCTTTCAAGTTCATTTCTCCAGTGGAGTCTTGATTGTGAAATTGATTTTGGAGTCGCCAGGTGGATGATTCTAACCTTTGTGTGTCTGATCCTTGTCCACCATCATAGATCATATATAAACCTGTAAAACAATCCTGAAGAAAAAGTTAGTTCTCCAGGAAACCAAATTTTGAGTATTTTATGATTATTTTGCTTTTTTATGAATTTTCAACACAACTTCTATGATTTCTTTAAGAGGTTAGATATGAGATTTAAACTTTCTTAAAGACTTATTTGACAAGAGGAACTGATCAAGTATTTGAAACCAAATGTTCAATCCATAAACTAGACCGGAGATAGACTGAAGCAGCATTCATTTACTTATGAAATTACAAAGCAAGAGCAGTTCAAAGGCAACCTGGCTAACTTTAGGCTCCGTCTATAGCTTATAAAGTAAACAATAGTAACAAACAAATTATTCAGGTCCCCAGTGGAGTCGCCACTATGTTATCACTCAGGTTTTCTCAAAAGTTGTAAGAAGGGGGAAGGAGGCTGAGGTAACCACAAACCAATATTTTAGACGCAAATTCTAGCCAATATGTATCCAAAGAGGGCTCTCTCTTTATGATTTAGCTTTGTTTTGGAAGATATTAGGCTAGATATGAAGTTTAGAAATTTTGTTTGAGTTTGGGTGGTGAAATTCAATAGAAAAGGGATAAGACTGAGTAGTTTAGGCCATTGTGCCAATGGATTTAAGAAAGATGGCTTTACTGGACTTGGTTTCTTGACAAAGGATGGTTTTACAGAGCAAGATGGTCAAAAAGGAAGAAACAGAGACTTGGAGTAAATGGAATGGTTTCAAAGTGGGTGAAGAGCAGTTAAGAATCCTTCAACCTATTTGAAAATGGGAACTTGAATTGTTTACTAATAAAGAGTAGCAGTTAAGTATTCTTTAATAAATAATCAAAGTGAATGAACTAGGAAATAGGAGCAATTAAGATTTCACTGTTTATTCTAATTCACAAGAAAACATAGAGAATAATAACTTTTGAAGACATAGTCCGATCAAGCATATTCTGAATTACTCCTTTTTGTTTATCATTCAGATATGAACAAAGATGATATAAGAAACAAGGAAAATTTTAAAACATAAGGTATAGATGACTTATTGATCCGGTGTTTGATTCAAGAAATATGTAGAAAGTCCTTTGCCTCAATTCTTTATCCAGCAAGCCATACGAAAATTTGATCCAATCAACACTTTATTCCCAAAAACTAGTATTACAACAATGTATATGAATCCACCCAAAATACTTCAAATGAAGAAGTATTTATAATAATTGTAAATTAAGGTATCTTGAAAAAATATCAAGATTAGTTTCACAAATATCTCCAACTGTTTACATTAATAGAACTTAAATAAAGGAAATTTAAAACTAATGAATCTATTTGGCACTATTTCTATGGATTTGTGGTGAGAAACAAGAGAAATTCGAATTTGATAGCAACTCTTCGTTGATGATGAGGCATCCCAGTCAGTAACTGCATCCTTCCTTTGCACATTCTGCGCCAGAAATTTTGCAAACATAGGGTCCAATGATACGCTTTTATATCTCAATCTGTGATAGATATGTAAAAAGTGAAAGAATATTTTGTAGATAAGAATTTTTTTGAAATAAACCTCTCTCAGTTTCCCGACATTCATCTCCAGCTATTCACAATCTTCTCTGTAAAAAGATGTCAAAACCAGGACTTTGCACAAATTGAACAATAGGTTGTGAAGACATGCACTTATCTCCCTCTTGGTAATATTTGTATAAAAAGTGAGATAGGTTTTTGTATCTTGGCCAGTAAGGAACAAACACCTCCTCTAGTTTCTCAAAATACTTCTTGTATTGGCCACAATAGTTTCTGCAAAACTATGACTTAAACGGGAAATTTCTGAATAATGTACCATTTTTGCCCTAATTTCATCTTTTAACCTTAAACTTTTTTTGACTATTTTTCACTTTTACTTTGGATGAAATTCATTGTAGCTGGTGAAAGTGTTTTCATCTTTGTTTAACCCTTGATGTCTTCATGTTTACTTTCACTGTTTACTGTTTACTTTTCACTTTTACCGCTTTGTTTTTCATCTATCTTCACTTTGATCTGAATTTGTATGTTCTGTTTTGTAACTTTCTTCCCTGCTATTTGTCTTCATGCTAGTTGATTTACTTGACTTGGTCTTCCATCTGATATTGTTTAACCTTGATAATCTTTGACACTAATACTCTTTTAATGTTCATTACTGTGTCCATTTAACTTCAATGTAGTTTAGGTTTCTACTATCTGATTCAACAGTAAATCGTTTAATTTCCTATTTCCTTTGCTTGTCTTTCAACTATATTTTTTATCTTCCATCTTTGTTTGAATAGATTTGATAACACCCTTGGAGTAAACAAGTCTTATGACTAGTATTAAGACTATTTATCCAAGGATGTGGTCTTCTGATCGCCTGTAAAACAAAACAAATTGTTAAGAAAGCATTCGTTTGCAGGAGAGGTCGAAAAGGTTTCATTTGAGCTTGAGAGGTTTGTGGAGTGAGTCTAGAATGATTTTTGGGAGGTAAACCATGCTTGAGTTGGTTAATAGAGGCTTCAGGTGGCGTCGCTGGGTTACAAAAGGTTTTATTGCACAATCAGGTGAAAAAGAGCAACACTAGGGTGTTTGTGTTTAAATGGGTAAATGATTGATATTGACGGGTAAGCTTTGAATGAACAGTGGAAAGATGGCACCAACTTGATGATGTGAAGTTTTTTCGTTAGTGAGAGGTGGTAAGCGGTACGCGATCGCACCGTTTTTGGAGTTAAGTGGTATTTGGAGGAGGGCGAGTGAGCATATGGACTGTGCGATGTGTGGCAGTGGTACAGGTGGAAAACCACCTGGTGATTGCGAGTTAAAGTGTGGTCACCAGGGGGGCGTGATATCGTCGTCAACCGCTGGATGAAAAAGGAATGATCATATGGCAGACGGGCATTGGAGACGGCGGAATTTTATTTGTGGTGGGCCCGATGTAATTAACAATGTTTTAATCATATCGGGGTTAATACGATTGGTCGGGGGTGGTTATTAATTAACCTAAAGGGTTAATTAATCCCATATTTTGTGGAGTGGGGGGAGGGTTAGGTTCTTAATGAATTATAGATTAATTCATTAATCCTTTTTTAAACTATGACTATGGTCGTATTCAACTGGGGGCAGAATATATAAAATGTTGGGGTTTTACATATAGTTAAATAATAGGGGAAGGGGAATATTTTTTAAGGATTTATATAATATGTGTGTTAATCATTAATATGACTATGAAGTGCAAAAAGCACCAAGTTAAAATATTTCATGTATATATTTAAACTTAGGCTAAAGACAAAAGGGGATTTTTTAGGTGATATGGTGAATTATTCCTAAGTAAAATAGGATTTTTACTTAGGCAATGACTTTATGAAATCAAATGAATGGTTTATGGATGATTCTAAGTACTTAGGCTTTTAAGTCATAAGGCTGATGGTCTGGTCCCTCCAAAAGTTAGAGAAATGCTCTAAGCCCCTTTAATTTTCAAAGTCCTTAATACTTTAGGGGGAAATAGTGAAATCTTTAGGGAAAAATGTGAATGGAAGTTAGTTATTTGACCTTGTCTTGCTTGAACTGCATCAAGTATAATGTTTGCCTCGCACTTGTAATAAAAGTGAAAATTAACACATTTAGAGACATTATTCATCACAAGTGTCATTATGCAACACCATCTACTTACCCTACCTACTTTAACATAGCATTTTTTCCTTCTTTATTTGGGTGCACTTAGACTGGCAAACCCTTATCAATCTTCTTTTTCTTTTACATGGAAAGCCTACCTAAGTCTACACTTATTACATCCAAGGGCTCAAATTAAACTGTTGAGCTCCTTTTTATTTACTCTACCTATCTACTTATCTGCCAAGATTACACTGTTTGGCCAGATATTTATTCTCTATCTCTAAAACATGAAATTCAAATATGAACTAGGCAAGCTTGAGTTGTTTGACTATTCATCAATTGTGGCAAAAGTTTAACAAGTTACACACAATGCTTATTACAGAAAATGAAATAGTAGTGGCATTTAGACTTGCACACTTTCCTGGTCTATTTTGTTTGCGGTTCATTTCTTTCACTTTTTTGACCGTTTAATTCTTTTTTCCCTTTGATTTTTCTTTTAGGGTATACTCTCTTTACATTTTTTAAATTTTTTGATTTTTTTAACAATATGGAAAACCTTTGTAACAAGGAAAGGTATGAAGATATTACATAGCTCATCAAGTCAATCATGATATATGACACCTATTGGTATAGGAGCATAACAGTAAGCAAGGAATACAACATAATATATATATGTATATATATATATATATATAATATATATATTATATTATATATATATATATATATATATATATGGTGATAATTTTTGATACATTAAAACCCCAAAAAATAATATGTCTGTCCAAAATAACATTAGTGGCTCGCAGGCCTCATATATCTGAGGCACACAGGCCTAAAAAAATGTATGTGTTGCACCTAGGAGCTAATCAACATGGTGATTGTGGTAGCATGATACATCTCGTGCAACATGAGTTAGCAACCAGCGGATCCAATCCGAGACTGCCACCATGTGTCTTTAGTACTGATGAGGAATGTCTCCTACCTAAGCATACTCTGGGATACCATGAGTCAGCCCCTCAAGGTTCCTCACAATCTCATCCTCATTGTCACTCCCCTCGTGATAAGGAGCGACATCATCAATTGGGCGAGGGATGCCCTTAGCTATTGGGGACATCCTAACAGGAAGCTCTGATCCAATGTCTGCATTAACAAGAGAAATTTTATAAGCACATATATACTAAAAACAATTAAAAAAACTCAAAATTTAAAAATTAATTTTTTACCTTCATCGTCAAAATCCTCTCCATATGGTAAGGGCATGTCCAGATCTCCATTGAAGTTGGTTCCACTGTATGGCCAGTCCTCCACAATGATCTTCTGTCATCATAACGATGAAAAGAGTGCTGGTCTGTACGAAAAGTGTTGATACCTAGTGATCCTGGGCATCAAACGACTCCAATGCGCCATCCGTGGATCACGTGGCATAGGAGGATCCACCTTAGTCAGCTGATACTAGAACAGTGGCACCCATTCCAAGAAAAATGTCACGAGCACAAATCCGAAGAAAATTTGCTTTAGATTCCCTACCCTAGCTTTGGTCAGCTGGCACTTTATATTAATATTCATGGCCTCTACCCAATTGAAGATCGTAGGTGTCATACAATCGATAGCATACAGGAACTTCGACTTGTTAGTCTCATGAATTTCCTAGGACCTCACCACTCTGTTGATGGTCAATAGAAGAACTCTTAGTGTCAATATCCTGAACATTGGAAATCTCAATCTTCCCACACTTGGATTTCAGGGCCTCAGGGAAGTATTCAGAAAGAAATGAAGATATTCTTGCCCCAATCAGTCATGACCCATACAAGTTGACTGGTCTCCCTCTTTAGGACAATCCAGTGATGAAATATATATTCAAAGTTTTCAACTCTAGCTCTTGGTCACCAATGACAAATATTTGCCGATTTATCTCCCAAAGACTAATCAGGTACCAAAGAAACTCAAGTTCGGCCCGCATCCTTGGTCTGACAATGACTCTGAGGAGCCCACAAGCCCTCAAAGCTTCTAGGCAATTCATATCATTTAGTGCCTGCGCGTCCACATCCTCATGTTCCTGTTCTTTCCAATCCACCATTTTCGATGATTCTTTCCTGCAAAGGCCATTAATTTGAGTCAACAATCATACTTTGCCCATAAAATCCAGGTTTTAACGGTGATTATGTGAGGAAATAGTGGTTTTCCCCTATTCTTGGCACTAATGCGCATGTTTTAAAAATAGTTACGCTAATGGCGCAATAGGATTTGTTAATCACCCTCGACCAACATGATTTTGTGCCCTGAAGTTGCTCCGATCGAGGGCGAAATTTTTTTGATAAAACCCCCCTCAAAAAATATACAAATGGCTGAAAACAGGAATAAATGACATGAAAATGGAGCTCAGGACTTTGGCTCTTACCTATAGCTGGTGTCTCGGTGAATAACCTCCTGAATCTCCCACAATCTTCTCCAGAACAATTAGGGAAAAAGTGAGTCAAAAGTCTTCACAGTAAGGTAAAACGGTAAGTGGTAAAAGTATATTTACTTTTCTCCTTTTTATTCATTTTTTCATGAAAATATTAGGTTTTTGTAAATATGTTAACCTATTTTACCTCAAGAAATGGATAATACACTTTACCTTTTTGTGCAGCGACAGGTGATGGATGTTCGACAATGATGATGAGTCATGTTTCAACACTTTTCTTGATTTGTTAAGCTCATATGAAAAGATTGTTGAGTATTTATCCCTTTTGACTTGTAAAAGAGAATAAAATAGGGGGTCCACTTTCAAGCTCCTTTTCGACCCTTTAAGTGAAAAGATGGCCAAGCCCTTGTCATCTCGAACTCATTAATGGATGAAAAACATCGCGTGCCCAATATAAATTTACCCCTTTTTCAGGCTGGGAGGCACTATTTACGCAAAAGGTACTTCTTCACTGAAATGGTCAAGTGATTCTCTCAAGTACCATTTTCTACCTTTTCGGGCTCAAGAGACAAAAATGTATGAAAAGGGACCATGTGGAGTTTTCTTTTACGTGTCTCTTTCAAACTCTCTAAACATGAAAAAGGTACCAAGTTACACCTTTTCTGAACTCATTAAAAGGTTAAACGACATGGGATTCGTCACCATGATGAACATGAGCTTCTCCTTCCTAGCGCTCGTTAAACTTACTAGGTCAGATTCGTCTGAAGGATGAACTTACAGTGCAAGCATATGTTATCCTCTTCAAGCTTGCAATTAAAAATAATTGGGGTACCTGCCAGGAATGGTGGGGGAAAATTTGGAAATCCAATTAATTGTGTCGGGAGCTCACTCTTGAACGTGACACTTTTTGCTTCGTATCGGGTTGGGATATCCTCCTCTTTATCATTGAACTTCTTGGGTTGGGTTGTTCATTTTTTCCTTCCATTTTATCTCTACCATGTCATTATGACCATCGATCCTATGGATCCAAAAGCTGCCAAACTTCTAGTCGTGTTTCCGATATGTTAAAGAGTTATCCTTCTGCAGTTACACTTACCTCTGATTCTTTGTATCATCCACAATCATTTTACATCCTTTCATCTCATGCTAATGATGTGGGAAACATTATGGCCCTCCTTCGACATAGTCACTTTCTGTAAACTCCAACTCATTATCCGAGAAGTTCACCGAGAGACTCCCTTCTGGTACCTTAGATGTTGCATGCCCTAACGGCAAGTTCTTCGCACTCGAAGACAATTCCACATCATTGAATTTCGATTGAGTGATTTCATGGATGTTCAACTTTAGTTCCTCTATTCACATTCAATGGATTGTGCTGCTAGTACATTGAGGACCATTATCATCATTGGTGGTTTCTATCATGCTTGTTAACATTTTATATCATTGGCTGGTAATCAAGAAACTTTCTAGCATGTTCGACGTCAACACATATATTTTCATGTTAGAATTTGTACTTTGATTGGGTCGTGTTTGAGTGCAAGACCCTAGACTCAGCTCACACAAGCCCAAGTTGCAAAGTGATGTGACATGGTTATGTTGATATACATGTCTCTTTTAGATGTATGGTTGCGACCATACCATGAGTTATCATATGTGATCCTTTTTAGTTTTGGATGGCTATGACCATAGCTAAATTTCATTATGATCCTCTTTGATGGATGGTTGCACCCATACCTGGATCCATTTACATGATAATTCTCTAGATGGTTGCATCCATACCATGCTTCATGTATCATTTGACAGAGTTCTCAGTTATGTATATGTATATGTACTTTCTTGCAAGTTTTATGACGGTAGACTACCATTACCCACACTGATTTATAAAGTGTTTCATCCCTCACTCTAGTTCAGCCTAAACGCTTTAGGGGGCATCAGCCACACAGGATTTTTTCACTGTCCCTATACTCCCCGTTCCTTGATCCTAGAGGACCTCTATACTGAACCCTACATGCTTTCCCTTCATGGAAAAACTCTCATTGTGTCCCTCTTCATGAGCATATCAATTCCCTTTTGCACCATTTCCCCTGAAACTTCTATTTAGCCCAGTTTACAAGATCAACGCTAATGGCCCTTGTCTTCCTTACACCAATATGCAGGGATTAGCACTATCCCTAGTGCCGATCGGAGTGACTGAGATTTGTTCTAGTCATGCCGGTCCTATTATGGAATTTTTTTTTAAATAAAGAGTCGAAGCTTCCAGATCTAGAAGCTTCATAATCGAAGTCTGGTAAATGGTTTGGTCGGATGGGGTTAATGATGTCCGTTTGGGCTCCTTTTCCCTATAATGATGGAACTATCTCAAAGAATAAGACCTTCTCCCATGAAAAGAGGATCCGTATCCCATCCATTCATCCTATATAAACATGTTTTTTTCCCAAGCACAAGCTAGTGTTGAAGTGTTAATGTTGGTATGCTAGTGCTAATTAAGTTTGGAGTAAACATCAAGCTATTCATAGTTGTATCTCTCTAGCTGTGTGAGGGAGAGGTGTGATTTGGTTTGGAGTGAAGCCTAAAGGGAAGAGCGTTAAAACTATTGTTGTTAAGGTCATCATGGAATGCTAGCAGAAGTGTGTGGGAACCTGGCCTTGTCAGAGGAGAATAGAAACGTCAAGACAATAGTTGTAATATCTTCTTGATTCAATATATATCCAACTATCGATTGATTTTCTACATGATTCATCATTTTACATACTCATGGATTAATATTTCTTGACTTGTTAAGTAGGTTGAATTACAATTTGTCTATTATCATGGTTGTTGTTTGCTATTGTTTTCTTGTTTCAGGTGTTTGAATATGGAATTGAGAGATAGCTGGAGCGAGAAAGAAAGGACATCATCAAATGGGATAAGAATACTAAGAGGTAGGCCCTCTTAATTGGTTCTAACGTAAGGAAATATTCCATAGAATGTATCAATTGTGGCTAGACCCATTATCGGGCTAGAGGAATTTGTTTGTGTCCACACTTATAATTTTACTTCAACACACTCCAACTATTCTTCGCTCTGCATATTTCGTAAGTTGTTAAAAAATGCACTTCCCAAATCTTAAAACCCTAAACCTTCAAAACTCAAATCTTCAACAATGTGTTTTATATGGAATATAGTAAATATAGTTAGGTGTGTATGTAATAATACCTCATTTTGTGAAAAGTCATTATTTATGGGATTGGTGATGAGATTCCTAGTCCAGTTGTGTGCAAGCTCATGCGCCATAGCCTACCCACCGCTCAAATTCTCTGTGATGATAGTGGGGATTAAGAAGACAAACCAAGACTCTCCATTCCTATAGATGGGAAACTCAGGAGAAAGATAAGGAGATTGAACCTCTCCAATTCATATCCACCAAAGAGATTTCCCCCCTGATTTATTATCTCCTCTATGTTTATGAACTCATGTTTTGCATATTCCAGAACAAGAAGAGGTTTAGAATAAATCCTAGTCCTACAGACAATCTCCCTAGAAATAGTACTCCCCACCACAAATGTAAACATATATGGAGGTATTGGTTGTTGCATTGAGAAATATTCAATAACTCTTCCATGCATTGCCCACTTCTAATTAGGGCATGCTCCCCTTAATTCTCCCATGGAAGGATCCATCTAGTCCTTATGGGTAGCAGATGTTACATGGCTCATTTTTTCAAGAATAATTAGCACAAACAAGTATTGAATCCTCGCTCTTTGTGTATCATGATAGGGGAATATAGAACTAGCATGGATAGACTGGCAATGGGTGTAGAGATATAGATTTCTTGTCCCTATAGTCTATGTTGGATTCAACCATTGAATAATTGAAGTTGATTTCTTGGTTTTGAATGATATAATAAAATAGATTTGATTTGTAAGGGAAACTTTGAGAAGAATTCCCTTGATGGTATAATAATTTTTCAAAATGAAAGGCATGGATGCAAAGGATGAAAATTATTCAGAGGTTTCATGCTAAACTCCATGTATTTCAAGGAAACTAGTATTAAGATATATATCCTAGAATAAGGACTTTCAAGAGTTAATAACATACCCATAAATTTCTTTGCTACTAAAGTCAAAACACAATGAAAGATGCACATGTTGTGTTAGAGGATGCATTCAATCTGTGAAGGAATCAGGATGAATTAGAGTCATATTATAATCATATGCCCTGTCAAAATTTCTCCCTAAATGCCTCGCCCTTGCTAAGGCTATTGAATGGTGGATGTGGTGATAGTAGTGGTTGTATCTTCTCACTCCTATGCCTCTACATCTGCCTCTACCACCCATTCCTGGACATGCCTATGCTCCTCATACAAAATGCTAGACCTGATAAATGGTTTTGTTGATTTTTTTATTATTTGGTTCTCCAATTTGTTAGTCTCGTGCAACAAAAATCAACACAGTCACCAGGAAGAAGAATCATTTCATCTCTCAAAAGGTTGGGGAGTCAATTGCCAACTATGGTCGATGAAAGGCTTCTAAATTAAAAAGACGTCATTTTAGATTTCTTGGTCAATGGTGGTCCAAGTCTGACATAGGTGCAAACCATGGACAAAACAAAAACGTTGATGGAGCTCTCTGAGGGAGAATCTGAGATTGTGAAAGCCTTCTATGCCTAAGGCCAAAACCAGTATCATTGGTGGTGAAGGTGACATAATAGGTATCGAAGACGGTGAAGGCCCTCCAACTGCATGGGCCCGAGAACCCAAACCCACATGTCAATTTTCTATTCAGAGGAGCACGACAAAAAATAAACCTATGTGATTGGTTGAATCGATAGAGGCAAACCCCGCAGAAAAATGCCTGTCAACGTAAAAATAATATAAATGCATTTTAATACTAATTTAATTTCCAAATTTAGCTCTTTTCATAACGTAAATCTAAATTAAAATAATATCAATAATAATTTCATTTCCTCAAATGCACAACACGTCTAAAATTCAAAAGAGTGAAGGGAACTCTACTTGAATGGTTCATGAGGCACAATACTTGCGAAGGTTTTGCAAATAGGGTAGAAATTTAAGTGGGCTTCATTGTGGGGAAAACTTGACAGTTAAGCGTGCTTGAGCCAGAGGTGATCTAGAATGGGTGACCTCCTGGGAAGTCATGGTTACCAAGTGTAAGCCCTTGAAGTGATGATTAACGCTATGTGATTCATTTCACTAGTTTCAATCCCACTTCTTCACCCCTTTGAGCATCACCTAATGTGAGGAGTGCTAAGTGGAATATTTCAAAATCATGAGAAATTAGTTAGTTATGACTACCTCTCACGAAAATGGTCATAGATGGATTACTTACTTAACACAGCTGAATCCCAAAAAAAAAAAAAGTTATCTCAGTCTAAAGTTTATACAGCGTATATAATTATTGATCATTCACTTTGTTGTAGTGTTTTATTCTCAAAGATGTACGAAAAGAACCCACTTAAGATTGTGGACAACAAACAAACTCAACAATATAAATGGTTGCTAAACATTGTATATCTGCAACAACTGATAGAAACAAAACCCGCCAAAGTCCAGATATATGCTACAATCATAGTCAAATAGGAAAAAGAAAGAGTAATAACTCCAATCATCCAATGGAAACCAAATATATAAAGAATAATTTTATTATAATACCTGTGAAGGGAACAAATAAATGTTACCAGTCTCCCTCTATGGGATGGGTTCTTGGCTATCCTCAATCGTCTTCAGCTTGTTTAGAGTCTCTCTCCTCTATAATGTGAAAACCCAGCAAAGATATGGTGTGCGACAATGAAAATAATGAGAGTTACAACAATAAGTGCAACAATGGAAATAATCAAAAGTGAATAATGAATGGAAAACCCTTCTATTTACAAAAAAGATATTGAGTTATCCTTGAATAATAGGCAATAATAAAATATTATTGATCCCATTCTTGGAATAACCACTTGGAGTATTTTATTATATTTGTTTAGGAGGGAAAAAGTATTTAAACTTTTATTTAGAAATAATAAATAAATAGATGATTTATTTATTATCTCAATGAATTAATTGATGGATTAGTTAAACAATAATAAACAAATAAGGATTTATTTAATTATTCCTAAGGGATTAGTCAAATTTAACAAAGAATAATAATTAATTAGTGATTAATTAATTATTCTTAAGGAAAAATAAGAAAAATAATGATTTATCTATTTACTTTTCATGATTGGGTCAAATTTTAGAAGGAATAATAATAAAATGATGGTTAAATTAATTATTCCAAGAAGAAAATCAAGTAAATAATGATTTATTTAATTATTCTTCATGGGTTTAACTATAAATTACTTAACAAAGGTGGTTTATTAAGTAATTTCTCACAGTGGAAGGAATTTTACTATGGTAAAATTGGCTTTACGTGGTGTACTTTGATTCATCTAGCAAATTAGGTTAGATGAGAAATTTTTTGCTCATAACAAATTGCCCCCAAATGTACGAGTGTTAGGAGAAAAATTTATGACAGAAATACGTTGTAAAGACACAATCACTTAGACAACATAGGGGGTGAAGGGGGGAAGAGAGAGAGAGAGACCAAAGAAGTTGAATTGAAAGAGGATAGGGACAGAGGGGGTGAGACTAATGAAAGTATTATTCTATGTTGTGGTACCAGACCTCAATGAGGTAGGGGAGGCATACCCATACCCATCAAGATAACTTAGTACAAAAATAATGGTTCACCTAGACATATAAAACTCAGAAATGAAGTACATGTTAAATGGTACTTGACATGCTAGCATAACAAAGCCAGAAAATAATACAATGTGTCCCATATACATAATGCACCTGGTAATAACATGAGCCAGGACTAAATACAATAATTTCTAATTACATGAGATATAAATCCCCTTCCCTCAAAAAATGGGTGGGCGCGAGGGTCGAACAACCAGAGAAACCTTGTTGAACAAGGACGGGCTCTTCAAAACTAAATGGATCATTTGGAGGAGACATGAATGTAGTGAACACTGTGATCAGTAGGAACCAAACCCATAAACTTTATGGAACTGCATTTGAGGCTGTAGAATAATAGGTATGCATCTGTGCATGTGGGGGGCTACCTAAAGGGCCACCCCCTCGTGAGGTCTGAAACATCTCACACACATCTGGGAATCACTGGTACAATCTACTGCATCACTAGACCATCAATTGTATGAATCACGAACATGAAACGATCAATTCAAAAGGAAATAATGAGACCCTTTGCTCGAGCCAAGGTGTCAAACAAGAATGGAAGCTAGAACTGAGATACACTACCCTCTAGGTCATTCCTCTAGAATAAATGAGTTGATGTTGACATAATAGGGCTTGCGATAGATGAGGCAAGGGGGATCTTCAGCTAAATCACGAGGGAAAATAGTAATGTGACTGATGGACTGACACCAAAGATAATGGGCAATATGGGACTAGGGGAAAAACATATGACTTCCCTTGCCAGAGCAAAAAGTGCATCATTGACCTGGCAGCAACTGACTTGACTCTAGAGGGGATAGGGATAGTATGACTGGAGGCCAAAATGGGCAACACAAGATGAACAATATGCAAATATGGATGGAATAATGTGACATGATGTGATGGGTCATGAAATAGACTCCAAGAATGTAAGGGTGACTCATCATGGATGCTCTGAACAAGGGTGACTCGATGACGTTGCCACACAGACGAGACTCAGTGGAGACCATGAAAACTTGAGTAAATTATGGTTACTCATGAAGAAAATCGACATATAGTACAAGTATTAAGAGGAGGTGGACCTCAAAGTACAAGTGTCGATGTATGACGAAATTTGATTTTGAGAGATGACAAAGTGACCTTCTTGGAAAAATGGTTTCGAGGTGGAGTGTCAAATAATAAAAAACTCAGGAAGAACTATTTTGGAGTTCCGTGAGAGATTTCCAATAGTATTGATGATTCGTCAAAATGAGCTATGGCCTAGTCACAATGGGCGATAAAAAAATTGGGGTTTTTTTATAAACAGGTGTTTTCCCTCCAATTTGGATTCATTTGCTAAGTGAGCTGTGGTGAATTTGTAGAGGAGGAAAAGGCCCTAAATATTGTGGAGATTGTAGTGGACAAACCGACCGTCAGAATCAGGATCTGCAACTTTAAGGTAGGTGGCCTTACTCATATCTTCAATTTTAGTGGTTTTTTTTTTTATTTTTTGGCAGCTAGCAGCTCCGTAAGAGACCATTGCTCTTGCTCACGGTCACATCACACTTCGTGGGCCCAGAAGTGTGATCTAGCTCACAAGAAACAACTGGAAACCTATGAGATCGCACTTTCTAGGCTGAAAACTATGATATTTGGTTGGAGAAAGAGTTGGTATGTTGTCCTGGTGGGGGTTGCAAGTTCATGAGTGTAGCAGATTGCTTTATTTTCTAAACTGACAAGACATTTGATGTTTTGCAGATATGGTAGAGCTAAAAATTAACTGGCATGAACAATACTTGGATACTCTTTGATCCAAGATAAAGGGGGATCAGGTAGTTCAAGGGACATTGGATCATTATTGGGTTCTCAAGTTGGTAGAGAACCCATTGATGAGGGATGGTGAGCCCTTGCTATCGATAATTATGAGCTATTGTGATCTAGACCAGGAGGTCATTGTCATGCAGGGGCACAAGATTAAGCTCACATTAAAGGATATTTACTTTTTGACCGGACTGCCTCCCCCTTCGAGTGGTGGGGGATATTCATCCAGTGTTACCTTGTGGGTGGAACATCACTAAGTTTGTGGAGTGCTATTGTCGACAGGGTGTTCGTATCAAGGGCATGACTATCTTGCTTGTTGATATAGAAAGGTTGGAGACACAGGCTGTTGCCACAACTGTGCTACGGGTCTTGGGCAGCCAGGCATTCCACCACATCATTGGTAGGTAGATGATGTTTGTTGAGAGTGTTTTGGCTAGGACCTGCTATGGATGGGCCGAGATGATGCTGTCATCAGTGGAACGATAGTTGAGTCTTTGTAAGAGGCAATTGAATCATGACTGTGCTTTTGGTACATTAATGTCTGCATTCTTCTTTGAGAAGATACACACTATCCATCCTCATGCAAAGATCCGAGATGGGGCTACATAGGAGCCCAAGATGCGCTCCTGTGGGTAGCTACTATGGAGAGGAGGAGGAGGGGAAGTCCGATGGGTGTTCTGACCTGATTTTTTCACACACTGGGATCAGATGCCCCTTTACATTGACGATTACCCTTATAGCGGGATGAATTATAAGGGGATCCTGACTTGCCACTTCCTCCCGGGTGAGCATGAGGACCAAACAGTAAGTGTTAAGGATATGTTTTATGGTGCATTTTATATTTCTGTCACATGTATATGGTACTAAGTGTGAAATATGTTGTATGTAGACATAGCATCGATGAGGCTGGAAGTTTATGCAAGTCGAACCGCAGCGCCTGGGGCTGCAGATCGAGGGACATCATCATCACAATAGGGTCCATAGGATACTACGTTGCTTGCTGATTTGCATTGTAGGTTTGATTTACTTTTGACCGGGTTTTCAGAGTGTGAATTGCACGACTTAGAGGACTGATACACATATGAGTGCATTGTTCTTCCCTCAGAGTGGTGAGGTATCGTGCAACGCGTAACAATGGCAGGTCAGGCAGTATGTGATCTATGTGCAGGTGGAGGAGAGCCTTTGGCACGAGATCCGCTGGTCAATGACTAGATGCAGGGACATGTGGGTCCCTTTGATTGTGATTTTTGTAACAGGCTATGGGCATGTCAGATGTATTTAGAGCTATGGCTCCAAACACTTTTATGATACATAATATGATTACTCATTTTATATGACAATGGTGGTTCACCATTTGTTTTATTTATGGTTGTCTTTTGTGGTATACATGTGATAAATGCAAATCTATAATGTTTTTTGCAATGGTATCTACATAGTGATTGTGGGATTTAGGCACATGATTGAAAGTAATGGTTTCAAATTCGCATACCAATAGCTTCACTCATAGATATTTTCTAAATAGGACATCGTTATGCACATGATACACACCATTCAATTGCGTGATAGATATCAAGGAATCTAAGCGAACATGAAGATGAAGGATGCGATGGGCGAGGGCATCGACTAACGAACCTATCACTCCATCATATTCCGCCTAATTATTGTTGGCAAATACAATGCACACGTTGTTTTAAGGGAATAACGTATGCAAGGGGGTGAAAATGGCCCAAGCTGCCGAGGCTAGATTCTGGGAGAAGCGACTTGCACATTTGGCATGGCCGATATACATTATGAATCATAGATCCATCTGAAAGGTGCAAAAGACAACAGATGAGATGATGCAATCTACCTAACTTCATGGCAGAAATAAAGACATGCAAATCAAAGGGCTATGCTATGAGAAAAAATTCTTGAGGTAGAGGACATTGAGAGAATTAGGAAGGAAATGGCCTTCGAAATCCTCTAAAGAAATTCCCCCTTACTTAAGGGTAGGGGTAATCAGGAGTATACATAGCTTCCATGGTGTCCTCATCAGGCTAGGAGATGGGCGGATGGGTAGAATATTGACTACATGAGGCGGTGACATTACCTGGTGCATCAAACTGAGAGAGGAGGTTCACATATGCATCGTCTTGAATGGTAGATGACGAACTGGTAGAGAGAGGGTCTAATGATGTTGAGACCTAGGATTTTATCAAAGGAGGGTCGATAGAAACACGCGCATCAACATCATGAAGGTTTTCCACTAAGGAACCTGAGGATTATGACAGGTAAAGCATGGGGCCTGTGGTGTCCGTCATCTCAAAATCAGGGGGAGGGATCACAATAGTAGGGTCAGAGTTTCCCTATTTTGGTTGACTAGTGGTACTAGAATGCAAAAGTAGAGTAGTAGAGGCTCCACTATGAGTGGCCTCATATTCACAAATTTCCCCAAGGCAATCGTGAAATTCATCGAGACGAGGGAGACAATGGGAATAGTGACCATGAATATCACACAGGGCATAAGGATGGTTTGTGCGAAGCAGTTTCAGTTTATTAGGTGGGGTCGATATGTTAACATGGACTTTTGAAATATTCAACTCGGAGAACACTTCAAGAACCAATGGTTTAAGTTGAGGACGTTCACGACATTTCTTGGTGGCATTCAAAACAACTTCACACAAAGTGCACGAGGGTGCCAGCTTTGGGGTGGGGAACCTTGTCCTTTGAATATTTCCTTTTGGCTTTAACCCCCTGGCCAGATTCTTTCGCAACAGGAGTTGGTTCCTGTTGATTTTGTAATGGAATTGAATCTGCGGCAAGGATCATGGGGACTTTTTGAACTGAGGTCAAAGCATGATAAGGTCTTGGCTGACTAGGCAAAATGTTTGTAAGGGGATCGATGTACCATACTGGGTTACCAAGAGTCATGTTAGGAAGTTCCATTGAAGCCATGACAGGTACAAAAATACTCCCAGAGGGGGGAATAAGAAAGATATCTAGCTGGCAGGATAATGTCCTGGCGGAATAGCTCCTAGATGGTTAAGACCTAAAGGAATAGTTCCTGGAGGAAACATATGAGAGGCACCCACAAATGGAGGAGGTCTTAGGGGAGTGGGTCCAGAGGGTTCAGCTGTAAGAGCAACAACAAGATGTTGAGGAGTTGGCTCTTGATCAATTGTACTAGAATGTTTAAGGGTAGCGCGTGACACTTGTAACATGCAAATGCTCAAGGAAGTAGGTTCTGAAATGGGAGGGGGAGGACCAAGAAAGGCACTTAACAACGAGGAATCCTTATAGACTCTGGGTGAAATACTCATGGTAGAAGTTGAAGGCTATTTTTCGTACATTGACGAGATAATGGACTTGGGGGAGGTCATGGATGCCATCTCGTAGTAAGTCAACTGATCAGTGGTAACAATCTTCCCTTCATGGGGGAAGCACATCTTGCGGAACATAGCAGATGCAACAGATGACATGGCGTATGTGTAACTATGACCTAAGAGAATGTTTTAATCCAAAGGGGAATCGATGACATCAATGTCGACATGGACAATCTTTTCCGTAAGGGTCACTGGATAGTTGCGGTACATGCCAAGGGGCTGGGACAGGTGTCCATGCCAAGCATGCAAAGTGATGGTGGAGGGGGACAACTCAGGTGACTTAAGATGTTTCCAAGGAGCTGCAGACATAACACAGGTGGATGCGCCTTTGTCAATAATGCATCTGGAAATGATGGAATTACAGACTCTAAATCGTATCTCGAAAGCAATAGATAAAGGCAATGGGGGCTGCTCTGATGTATCAACTGGGAAGAAAATTAAGCGACTATCGAAAGGATCCACTACACCTAAGGTAGCTAATAAAGCTTTCTTTTTAGAAGGGCACGACTGGGGGAGTTCTAGTGTCGACATGGCAACAGGTGATTGCGCCAAGTTGCCTACTATAATGTATGTATGGGTAGCTCTGTTAGAAGCTGCATTACGACGTAATGGTCCCTTTGGGATCTTGGGAATGGTCTCAACTTTAGATTGAGGGACATGTAAAGGACCATTTGGTGTCATAAGAGTCTCAACGATACTTTTGTTTTGGACTCACTAGCTGACAAAGTGGGGGGCTTTTCATATTGATGCAACCGAGTTTGTAGGTTTATATTGGAGGGGTTAAACTCATCAAAGTTAATCATCAGGATCTGGTAGTCACCAAGACTAGATGGTTGGGGGAGGTGGGCTGCTAAACTTTGTTGTGGTTGAGTAGTAACAAATCCTTGCTGAGGGAAAGGATTTGTGAGCACTGTCAGTTGGGTTGGCATAGGAATTTGAGGTGATTTTTGACCTCTAAAAGTTGCTTGAGCTTATCAAATTTGGTGCATCTGGGGTAAGAGGGGACACTCATGTATATAGTGGCCATATACACCACAACATGCAGAAGGCTTGTTCATATGAATAGCCATGTTCTGCTTGGGCTAGCTACGTTGTTGCTGGATGTTGGAGTTAGGATGGTTCCCCTGGGGTTCACTAGGCTAGTTACCTTCGTTACCCTGGTTACCCTTTTTAACCTTCCCCTTATTCCTTTTCTTCAAATTTGGGGGATTGGTAGAACTCTACTATGCAAACATGTGACCCTAAGGGGGTGATGGCTGCTGGGGTCGAGGATGCATGGGGGCCTGCAACGCTAATGCTTGAGGAGCTAGAGCACTCGGCTATGTGTAAGGAGGAGCAAAAGTTTGTTAGACAGGTTGGGGTCTAGGAAACATGTTGCTAGCAAGAGGGGCATAAGTGTTGGAGGAACTAGTGCCCCATGCGTGTAGCCATAACTCTGCTGTGTATATGGCGAAGAGTGTGAAAGGGATCCAACAATACCGTCGATAGCGTGAGATGCCCCCGGTGCATTGGCATTTCTAGGATGAAGGAGTTTTGGAATGACGGTATAGACATAAAGGGATTGTGCACAAATCACATCATATCTCAAAGCAGTCTAGAGAGCTTCTTCCTCAATTTAAGGAAAATGAGACACGACATCTTTCCTAATGGGGGATAAAAGGCTCTTAAGAAACCAATCTAGATAGACATAGTCTTCGAAAGGAAAGGCACAACATGTGCTCCTCCTTAGACACCACCCTTGAACATGGTCAGAAAGGTGAGTGGCGAAGGACTAACATAATGTGGTCAATAGATCCGTACCAGTGTCATACAGGAGAGGTTAGTCTACATACCCTTTCACAGTGTCTCCAGTGAGCGTGCATTGGAAGACCCGAAGGCAAATGGAGTCATCGATTATGGAGTTGGACGAACACCACATGTGGAAGGATTGAACATGGTTGGTAAGATCCTCTCCGGCAATACCCTCAAACTTTGGGATGTCTGAGGGAAGCTTAGTTGGCATAGACGGCCAACCAGCATCATGGTGTATGGGGTTGTTTATCAACTATCTGGTAGACTTAACCTAAACATAAAGGGGAGCATGGGGGTTGTTGGAATGGTTCTTGAGACTGTTCCACTTGATGTGGCCACTAGTATAGAACCAAAGCCAACACTAAGTTGGGTTCCTTCATGTGATGTGGGTCTAGACATGGTGATGCAGTGAAGGAGGGTTGGAATCAAATGAGGAATCAAAAGAACCAGAAGAAGAGTTGGTATGGGGACTCGGAGGGCTATGAACTCGAGCCAGACGGGGAGGAGTAATACGCCAAAGAAGAAACTAGGGGTGAAGGCCTAATAATCTCTGTGACACATGCCTTAGTGGTGCAATGATGGTAAGACACACACAAAATGGAAATGGTGAAAGGAGATTCAACAATATATCTTTTTCTCGATGTGGGAAGATAAATTTATTATGTTAAGTATTGGCTTGGCGGTCTAGACCAAGCACCCTTCGCTTAAGGTGTGCTTGTGTGTGCAAGTGTATTAATTGATTATCTCAGATCGTGTTTGTAAAAAAGAGAAAAGCTTGTTGAAAATAAACTGAAATAAATAGAAAAAAATGAACTCCAAAATGATTAACTAAACCCCACCCAAACTGGGTTTACAAACACTACACTTCTTGGTGGCTAAAACAATGGGAAATACAGTGAAACAGTCAAGAGATCTGAATGATTGGGATCAAGAGACACTAAGTTGCTATAAAATGGTGCAACAACAACAAAAAACCAGAGGGAAGATCACCACAAAAAGATAGGGAGATAGGTGCAACACCTAGGGCAACCAATGGGACACTAAGGCAAATAACCAAAGAAGTTTAAATGTGAAACTATGGATGGTAACAACCTATCTTTACAGATCTGAAACAAAAGATTACAGATCTAGAAAATGTGGCTAAAAGCGTTGCAGATACTCAGACTACTCACTTAGCTAAACTTCTCCTAAAATGTTCAAAGTGTACTAGAAGCCCTAGGGGAGGCTAAATTTGACTTCAACGAGTAAATCAGAGTGGATCAAGGCCTAAGCGGTATGAGACAAAGGTCAGAAAACCTAGCAGATAGCGCTCTACAAAACCTAGAAACCGATCTTAGAAAAACCCTAAAACCCAGAAATCGCAGGTATTGACCAGTTTCTCTATAGCGATCGCACTTTTTAGGCTGAAAGGTGCATTTTGGAGCCTATATCACACTTTTTGGGCTACAAACTGTGAGTTTTTTCCATGGATCTTGGTCAGCAAATCTCGAAAAAAAGTGTCGCCTTTGTCACAGCTCACTCCTGTGACCTGCGAAAAAGACCAGAAAGCTTGCAGAAGTTAGAAATTTATCAGATCTAGGGTTAAAAGGCTAGGAAACATCAATAGAATGAAAAAATAAGAAACCCTAAGCTGAAAACTGAAGGTCACCTAGGTTTCTAGATCTGAAGTATAAAACCTAGTGGAGTCACCAATTTTGTGATTGGCAACAATCAGAAAATTCCCCTGTGGAGTTGCCAATTTTGTTTTAGTGTTTTCTTCTCAAAGACATATGAAAATAACCCACTTAAGATTGTGGATGACAAAAAATCTCAACAATATAAATGGTTGCTAAACATTGTAGATCTGCAACAACTGATAGAAACAAAACTTGCCAAAGTCTGGATCTATGCTACAATCATAGTTAAACAACAAAAAGAAAGAGTAATAACTTCAATCATCCAATGGAAACCAGATATGTAAAGAATAATTTTATTATAACACCTACGAAGGGAACAAATAAATGTTACCAGTCCCCTCTATGGTATGGGTTCTTGGCTATCCTCAAACGTCTTCAACTTATGTAGAGTCTCTCTCGTCTATAATGTGAAAACCTAGCAAAGATATGGTGTGCGACAATTAAAATAATCAGAGTTACAACAATAAGTGCGACAATGAAAATAATCAAAAGTGAATAATGAATGGAAAGCCCTTCTATTTATAACAAAATATTGAGTTATCCTCAAATAATGAGCAATATTGAAATATTATTGGTCCCTTTCTTGGAATAACCACTTGGAATATTTTATTATTTTGTTTAGGACGGAAAAAGTATTTAAACTTTTATTTATAAATAATAAATAGATAAATGATTTATTTATTATCTCAATGAATTAGTTTAAGGAATAATAAATAAATAAGGATTTTTAATTATCCGAAGGGATTTGGTCAAATTTTCACAAAGAATAAAATTAATTATGGTTAATTAATTTTTCTTAGAAAAATAAGATAAATAATGATTTATCTGTTTATTTTTCATGACTTCAGTCAAATTTGACAAGGACTAATAGTATAATAGTGGTTAAATTAATTATTCCTAAAATAAAATAAAATAAATAATGATTTATTTAATTATTCTTGATGGGTTTAACTATAAATTACTTAATAAAGGTGGTTTATTAAGTAATTTCTCACAATGAAAGCAATTTTACTATGGCAAAATTAGCTTTACATGGTGTACTTCGATCGATCTAGTAAATTAGGCTAGATGATCAATTTTTTGGTGATAACACCCTTGCATGACCAAACTCTAAACTAAAATGACTTATAATTCCTTTTCTAGAACACATAGCATATATATATATATGTGGGATCCTGGACCTAATTCAACTTATTGTTGCTGATGATATGAACTTTACCTTAAATGTTAAGGAGGTATGGAGTTTGAATGACATGTTGGACCCTATGGCATGTTATTTCAATTCACTCTTTATCTAGAAATCACTCACGGGTATTGCACCTTTTGTTGTTTGTCCCACTTGGCGAATGGGAGGATGAGTGTAGATGACATTGCAAAGCAGTTTGACCACTTCTTGGTACACTCCTCCTTGTATGAAAAACTTTCATCTCTTAGGACTTGCAAAACTCATTTGGGCATATATGATCACGATGCCATTTTCTTCGAGTGGATGGGGGAAAAATACCCTATAACCCTACCATTTAAATTCGATCACTACTGAAATAAGATGCATTTGTGGATTTAGTTAAATAATCTTCGCTGAAGTCGGTGGAGTTAACATCGACTAGCAATATGGATTTGGTTACTCCTAAGCTGGGAAAATTGAAACATCTTGTGAAGCAATGGATATACAAGAGGAAAAAGGAGCTCTCGGCAGAACTTCTGACAATTGATTCATATATTTCCTCCCTCATGGACCCAACAAATTTGGACCATTTTTCAGAATAAAATAAAAAATCACTAACTGATCTTGTTTGTAGATTAAATAAAGTCCTCCAAATGAATGAAGAGGAATGGAGGTTGAAACACAAATCGTAGTGGATACAAGCAGGGAATAAGAACCCCCGATTCTTACACAAAGTTACCTCTAAAAATAGAGCCACAATTCGATTTGGCTCATCAGGAATCAACAAAATGATACATTTGTGACCCAAAAGGATATCCGACAGGAGGCTATTAAATATTATAGAAACTAATTTTAGGTGTCTGATGATTCACATTCAGAGGATCAAATGGAGATGGCTTCATTATTCCCTCGAATGGTCTATGCTGCCGATATAGACTATTTGGATGAGCCTATTACATCTATGGAATTGAAAGTTTTGCTAAGTGAATTGGCTAAGGATAGGAGCCTCAGGCAAGATGGTTGGTCGGTTGAGCTATATCTCTTATTCTCTGACCTGATGTGCCCAAACTTACTAGCAATGGTGTAGGAAACACGTATTAGTAGGCACATCATTGGAAATGTGAACGACACATTTTTAAAACTCATTCCTAAAGTTGCAAAGCCCTGTAATTTTTCTGATCATAGACCAATATCATTATGAAATGTGGTTTATAAGATCACTTCCAAGATGATAGAAAATAGAATGAAGCATCCGTTGTCTACACACATCTCTTTGGAGCAATTTGGCTTTCTTGCAGGAAGGCGAATCCAAGATGAGATGGGGATTACCCAGGAGTGTATCCATTCTATCAGATCGAAAAACCTAAAGGCTTGCTTCATCAAAATAGACCTCATCAAAGCATTCAATAGAGTTAATTAGGAATTCTCAAGGCTTATACTTCATAGGATTGGCTTACCTCGGAGACATATCAATTGGATAATGGCATGTGTCACTACCACTAACCTTTTCATACTGATTAATGGAACTCCTACAAATTTCTTCAAAATATATCGAGTTCTTCGACAAGGATCTGCCTTGTCTCCACTACTATTCATATTAGTGATGGATGGGTTGACTCGAGCTATGAAGGTTGCAAGGGAAGATGGTCGCATTTTGGGATGCAAGATAACAAACAGCTTATAGCTTTCCCACTTTATGTTCATGGATGATGTGTTGGGGATGGGGGTGTCCAAGCTAGCTGAATGGAAATATATATCCTTGATACTTGCTAAATTTGGTAGAGCGTTTAGACTCTTATTGAACAAGGACAAGACTAAATTAATTGTAGATTATGTGGAACATATGAAATTTAAAGGATTGAAAATCTGTTTGGTATTAAAGTCATTCCCTTAGTGGATGGCTTTAAATACCTGGGCTTCCATTCAAAGCCATGCAATTATAGGAGGCAAGACTGGGATTGGATACTTGAAAAATTCAAGAGGAAGTTATCTAAGTGGCAGCATAAGTGGCTATCCTTGGTTGGTAGGATGATTTTGGTAAAGGTTTTTCTTTAGGGAACACCTATCTATTGGATTCATGTATTTCATCTCCCCATGGAAGTTATGCACAAAATCAATGCAATCATAGCGGATTTTATTTGGTCTAGCACAGGGGAAAAGACAAAGTTTCAATTAATTTCTCTGGCTAATATCTGTAAGCCACTTGATTTTGGTGGTTGGGGTATCAAGGACATCAAATCCTTTAATGGTGCATTTCTTACAATTAATCTTTGGCGGGCATTAGTGGGTGGGGGGCGGGGGAAATCTAGCAACAGATTATAAGAGATAAATATCTTGGCTCAACTTCATTGGAGGACTGGATTAGGGTTGGTGCCCCTATTATGAGAAGGGAATCCTTTGTTTGACATAGTTTGATGCAAGCTCGTCTGTGGTAGTGCAACAATATTTGATGGGTTGTCGGTCGGGGCAGCAACATTTTGGTTGGTCTTGACACCATGGTGGGCATGGAGGGTTTTCATACCCTATATGTGCCAATCATCCTCCACCTACACAATCGGGGTCTTCAACACCTGTCACACATTGGACGGGTTCAGCATGTGGGATTCCCTTCCACCCATTGTTATAGGGCTTATGAGTTAGAGCTACGCTTGGAGCTTCATTTAGAATGGGAGGCCTTCCATTCCATCTTACTTAGGTTGGCATTGTTCTTATTGAGAAGTCTTATCAGCTGAATTAGGGTGGGACTTCTTAGGGTGATGACATATTGGCAAAGGATGCTTATTTAAATATCATAACTCATCCCCAACATGATCCCTTCACTTGTTGGCTGGCTTAAATGTGGAAGTGGGAGGCACCATTAAAACTCAAATGTTTCACTTGGTTGGTTGTACATAACAACATCTTGACTTGGGACAACCTTCTCTAGAGAGATTTAATGGGTCCTAGTTGTTGTTGCCTCTGCAAATCAAACTCCGAGGATGAATCGCATTTATTTCTTCACTGTCCCTTTGTCATCGTTGTCTCAACAAATGTCTCCTCTGCCCTACATTTCTACTGTGATGTGAATCACTTCTCCTATTTTGCTTTCCTTTACAGTTGGTCCACATGCCACCCTGATTTTTAGACAATTCCACTTTATGTTCTCTAGGGGTTATGGCATTGTTGGAATTCCTACATCTTTGACAATGTTGTCCCTGATCTACGTGCTACTTCCCTCAAAATTGTAGCATATTTCTCAGATATTAACCCCACTAACCCCAGAATCATAAACGTGTTTGGTCCTAAACAAACTTCAGGCAAACCTTCCTGATTGGTTCTTTCGACAAGGCATCAGTGGATGGGTTTTGTGGTTGTGGTGCAATCATATCCATTTCATCTTCCTAGATCTATAACTTTCAATGGTCTACAGGTTTGGGGACTAACATGAGGGCTGAAGTATTGGCCTTATCGGGTACACTTAGATGTGCTTTGTGGCTCGCATTCAAGGAAATCTTAGTCACTAGAGATTCGATAATAACTATCGATTGGGCCTTGGGGAAATCCTCTCTGGTTGTCATATCTCCCTGCCACTGGTTGGATTAGATCTCCTCTATGCGGATATGTTTTCTCTCCATCTCCTTTTGCCATATTTACAAGGAGCAGAATTTTTGGGGAGATCGTGTCTGGCATCTTCACTCAGCGGCCCAACCTGGACTGATCCAATTTGAACGCTTCGCTCAGGATTCTACTGTTAGCTCTCGTGCCTTTCCCTATACTTAAGGTTCTTTCTTCATTTTTCTGAGAGGTGTTTTTGGTCCTTTTACTTCTGAACATGGGTCATTTCAGGCTACACTCCCTGCTCCCCTGTTTTTGCAGCAGGAGTGCTTTATTTTGCAGCGGGAGTGGTCTATTTTTTTTACAGCTACAAATATCTAATTTGCGATCACCTAGGATCCTTGCTATTTAGCATATATTATGGTTTATGTTCACTGTATTTTGGTAACCAATTATATTAATATATGAACGGTTGTTTTTTTGGTTCTAAAAAGAAATGTTTAACCGTTCATTGCATCCAAAAGCCAATCGTTGAAAAAGCTTTGGCACGGCTAGTTTTCATACGAAATATTACACTTTGATGGCGTGTAAGAATAAACAACAACTAAATGAAGTACTGTCGCTCTCCCAGCTAAAGTAATAAACAAACTGGGCCAGACCCTAAAGCACAGCCAACAGATAAATAACGCTACAAAAAGAATATTACTACTACTTTCTTCTGGCATAGTATTCAACGGACGCGTCCTGGTGAGGCCACACATGCTTCTGAAATGTATCTTGTCAGGATTTCTCTGGTCAACTTCCATTTCATAAATAGGCACCCATAACATCATATCCCTGGTCATCACACCCTAACTATTGGACTACATTCTCGGGACTTCTGGAACAACTGGATTTATAGGAGAAAATGAGCTGTCTGTAGATGAACTCGAGGACCGTTAATTGCACACCACGTGGTGGCAGTGAAGTTTGTCATCATAATTTATGTGGGCCCTCACTCTTCGATAACGTAGGTTTTCTTCACGCGAATACATCGTACCTGGCATAGTTGCGTGAGATCATAATAAATCTTTACGTAAGGCTATCGCCGAATATCATTCACAGGAAAGTGGATGGGTCCGAGGAACGATTGGAAAGGAGCATGGGCCTAATTTCCTCAAATATTAAGCCAATGTTTACATAACGCTCTGACTGAATATCACTGACAGGATGGTGGGAAGGAGTTGAGTAATGGATGAGCATAATAAAAAGGCCCAACCCCAACTGTCACAATACCTGCTGATTTCCCTGCACCATTTAGACTTTTGGAGCAGCCCTAAAATCGAACAGAGGTTACATTTTGGCCCTTCATAATTAAAATTTCAAGAAATTTAATTATAAGTGTTTGAAATTCAATCAGAGGAGTGTTTGAATTATTTTTTGGATGGTAAAGTATTGAATTATTTTTTAGACGGTGAAAATAGATTTAACATTATTGAGAATCTTTGGTACTCAAAATCTTACCCAAATTTCTAAAAAAATTTGCCAATTTTTTGAGCAAAATTATGGCTTTCATCTAAATCAAATCAATACAATAATTAATCTATGCCTGAATATGCTGGGTAGAATATGTATGCACCAAAGTGGGTCCTTTGTCCCATAAACAAAGATGTCTTATACACTAATTTGGTGTCCAACTTAATCATAACCTTAAAATTAGATAATAATAATAATAAAATTCATAACTGTAAATGTAATTTTCTTTAAATATTTTGATTTTTTTTATTGTTTATTTAATGAGATGCAAATATTTTATTTCATTTACAATTACATTTATTATAATATTTAAAGAGACACAATATTTTTTCAGTACTCGTTTTAAGAGAGATAGCACATTGTTTAACACTTAATTTAATTTAGAGTGTAGATCGAGATAGTCAGAGGTGTTTGAGGGAAGTTGGTTAAGTTGATATGAGTTTTTAATATTTTCATTTATTAAGGAATTTTAATCTAATCCTATTGAATTTTTTTTAATATATTCTTTATATAGTATATATAATATATATATATTAAATTTATATGTTTTTTCATAAATGAAAAGTTTAAATAAAATGCATCTAAAAAATTATAAAGATATTAATTTTTATTTAAATTAGATATTGTTTAGGTTTATATTATTAAGAATAAAAAATATTATACTCTATATTAAATAGCATAAACCATATTAATATTATTTAATTTTCTAAATCATTAATTTCGGAAAAATAAACAGAATTTAACTTTTGTTCCAATATATTTGTTGGCACAAAGAATATATTTAAATATATTAGTCAATTCACATATTTATTTAAATATAGTAACGAATTCCCATATTTAGGTTTTAATGTTTTGGTAAATTAAGGTTCCATTGTAATAAATTATCATCGTCACGAACTTGCAATTTAATTCACTTGCGTAAATTTTGATGAAAATGCTTTTTCCCTTATGTTTCCCCCACTCCACATTGTCATGAGGGTGGGAATTTGAGAATTTTTAATATTTGGACCAGGAAGACTTTAGACTCGACTTAAATTTTTTAAAACATTTGAATATGTCAATATTCTATGTGTGAACAACTAAAAGATAAAAATATGTGTCATATAATATTGGAAACTTGGAAATAAATGAAAGATTTAAAGAATTTATATTTTTATATATTAAATTATATATTTCGATGGACTCATTATCCACTATTAAAGATAAAAACAAATTTTGATGAACTAAAAGTACCTCTAGACATAATAGATATAATAAAAGTAATACTAATGTTAAATTTATTTAATATTATGAATATGTGGTTTCATTAAGTATTGATGTTTTTTGTAAATTTAAATTATCATTAAACAATATTATAAATATTAGTAATAAGGTTTAATTTTGAATAATTAAAAATTTGAAAACATTAATTATTTAATTTAAAATATAAATATATATATTTATAATGTTAAGTAATTTAAAGTTAGGATGGCTATTTCTTTATATAATCGCTACACACTATATTTCTAATTCATCAAGATTTGCATACATCCCAAATGATGGGTGGTGAGTTCACTCGAAATTATCTGTCCAAATGATGGGTGGTGAGTCCACTTGAAATTATCTGTCTCTAATGATGGGTGGTGAGTCCACTCAAAACCATTTGTCCCTAATGATGGGTGTGAGTGCACTGGATATCTATCCCTAATGATGGATGGTGAGTCCACTCAAAACCATTTGTCCCTAATGATTGATGGTGAGTCCACTAGAAACAT
>APFE031184558.1:0-16009 GCA_000404065.3 Pinus taeda | reverse complement strand
GAAAATCGGGTCATTTTTTTGCTATCTCTACGAAACGGGTAACAATATCAGTTCCCGTTTCAAAGTTTACATTGTTCACTCCCTCCTGCAACCTAATAGTCTCTTTTGAATCACAGATCAAACATTCCATTGGGCTCCATGTAGAAAAATAAAATGAGACCTAGTTTCTTTAGTTCTATCCATTATATGGACAAGCATAATATTAGTCAACACGGAGGTTCCAACTCTAAAAGTTTTTTCATCGCATGTTTCACATGTTTCCCTACATATATAATTTCATTTATTTCATTTATTCTAAAGGCATTGAACACATCTCCCCACATGGTTGCATCAGGTTCAAAAGGCATGTTGTCGACAAGGCCTCTACCTCATTCAGCCTTCAAGATCATCCAAGGAGATCAATCATGCAATCATGGTGATATGCTTTTGGTGTGGTCTGATGACATTTATTGATGGAATCGAAATACAAACAACCCTTTTCAAACTTACTTGAATTCTACAGAGTCTTATTAGAAACATATTACAATCTTAATGAAAGCAGTAGTGACAATATCTTATATACGCAATTGCAATGTCTGAGAGTTTGGTGAATTATTATTCCATTTCACGTTCCAACTATGTTGTCAAATTTATTGGGTCACAAGCCAGATAGGTAGGTAAATCCTAGCTATTGATTATGAGGGTCATAAACAAATTATAATGTTTTATGGCTATTAAACATTCAAAACCCACCAAAAGTAATCTAGAGGTGAGATAATTAACATGAAGTCAAAATTAAGGCAAACAATGATGATTGAGAAGACGATAATACTCGCAAGCTCTTGTTCAAATAAGCCTTTGCTTCGTTGTCCCTTCCTCCATATCCCTTCTTCTCAAGAATGAGAACTCATAGTTACTTCTCCTCCACTCTTAATCACTCACTTCAGCGACGCTATTAGAGTGGAGTGAAGGAATAAGGAAGGAACAATGGACTGTTAGCTCCATGCTCGAATTCCAACAGTTTCTGGGTATCAGGGCATGATAATTTTGGATGTTGGTAACTTGAATACGTCTTAACAATTCATAAATATGGCTAGGAAATCATTTTAGATGGTGGAAAATCCCTGTTGAATACAACATCCAACTCATCAAAATCTGTCAAATATTGATAGAATTTCTTGGCTTGTCATTGCTATATAGAAAATCATGTAACATTATTTCTGTTCGGTTATTCTTTTAGGGGTACACTCATCAGATCTAGAACCACATGAATGATGCACAACCATGAACCACGACCATGGCTATAACATTTGTGTCTTAATGTGTGATTGATAGAGATATATCCATAGTATATTTACAGAAAACTCCGCCTAACATAGTCAACTGAATAACAAATATAAATTTATATATACCATTGATAACGCATATCAGGTTATAGGATCAAAATTTAGAATTCCAATTCGGTATCATGATAAAAGATAACTAGAAACAAGTGACCTTTTCCAACTCTATGAGATCACAACATAAAATTTTGACCATCATGTGCTACATCTATCACCTTCCACATGGTACCAGAGGTAAAGAAATTAGAGGTTGTCATGGCCTTGAGTACATTTTCTTTTATTTCTGAAGTGGCATACTACCATTGGGAGCATCTTCTCCATGGCTTCCCTCATTCGTTTTCTCTAGAAGGCAGCAGAGGATCATGTCAAGGAGCCAAAGATACTCACAGTTATAGCACTAGATATTTTATTACAGGAGTTACCAGTGCTTACTCTCTGCATATTGGATGATGAGGATAAGCATTATCCTAGATATTTATCCCATTACCGATTCTCACATACAAAGTCATGTTCTGCAGTTAACGTTCATACATTCGTAAGAAAAAATTTCAGCTTTCCACAATTGAATTCGCTTCTGAGATACTTCTGAGATAAGACAGATGCAAAATGCAGTATTTAAATGGGAAACATCAATCTAAAGCTTTTCTCGTGATGTTTCTAAAATCTAGGAAGGGCGAGCTTTGTGGGGTGTGGAATTTTCATGTTGCTTTAGCAGCCATTTCTTTTATCCATTGTTGGTCTAGTTGGAAAGCTAACCTCTTTGCCATACCTTTCTCCAAAAATAAAACTAAAAGCCATTGCCTCCACGTCAGCAATGTTTACATGCCAACAACGGTTGTAATTTTACTATATGTACATCTGATATTCAAAAATCCTTATCTGTAAACCATACGTAATATTGTTTTTTATTGTTTCTCATTGGTTGCTTTTACCAGCATTATTCTTTAAGCCTTTTTTAGGGTAACTCTATATCTATAAGCCAAAAGTAGGTTTTTGGGATTCAACAATTTCGTACCTCTCTGGGTCATTGGATAAGGTGGATAAGGTTGATCTATCCTGCATGTTCCCCATGCATTAAGGATAACCAACGTTGACAGTTCGGGAAACCCATAAAACAGACACCCAAACCGGCATTCATCCCATCCTGAAAGTGAATAGAAAATATGTAACACACTTGAAAAAAAATAACTACGCATGAGGATCAAGTAGCATACCCGCGCATTCAGCGCCAATCCATAGGGAGGAGTAATCGTATGGTGAATCACACGTCTCGGCTAATTTTCCTGACCATTTTCCAGAACAAAATAAGAGCTAGCTTCTGTCCGTCCACATAACATGCGCAGAATCTGCATCCTTGTGCCTCGATTTCCTATTCAGATTGACAATTCTTCCTAGGTATTCCTCTCCTCTTCCATCAAGGAGTTTCCAAAAATGCTTGGAGACATAACTGAATTGTTTGTTAAAAAGTTTCACAGGTTGAAATTGCCTCATACGTCCCAAAGGTTGAATTTTATCGCCATCATCTGACAAAGGTTGAGTTCTCCATTGTGAATGTTGAACTGGCTATGATATATCTTCCCTAATGGGTTAATCCATTTCACGGGAATCAGTTGTTGAGTACATCAATTTAATCACGGTGGTGAGGTCCTCCCTACAATGGATGGATTGGTGGTGGTTACCACCGAATGGGAAACAGGGGGACCGGGCAGACACACAAGTGGACCAACTCTTTTCGTCTTTCTAGTTGCCATAACCCAACGTGCGCTTTTTCCCACTATGCACTCAACCCACACAATTTAATATCGACATTACCGATGAGGCCATTTATGCCATTCCTAAATACCTAGTGCACGGAAATTGATAATTTGTAACGGCCCACTCAAGGTTATATCATGAAAATAGAGTCGAAGAAATTTTTGGAGGTCATATTTTGTAGTTTTAAATTCTAGAATTCTTCAATTCCTCAATAATATAATACGCCAAAGAAGCCATAACAACACCTTTGCCTCCAAAAAAATGTTCTTTATATGACAAAGCTGATTAGATTTCTTTTAGTACTTTTGTTGTTGGCCTATTGTTTTAAAACATACTCAGCTTTAAGCACGTGAATAGATCTCATGGGCATGGATTTGAGACAAGCTTAACTATTCTAGAGATTTATTACATACTTTGCAGCCATGGAAAGGCATCTTCAAAAACATATAGAGGGGAAACACAAAGACCCCAAAGCTTATCTTGATAGTTGTTTGATGTACGTTTGATTGAAGTCTCTTGACAATTCTTTTGGATTTGACCTTATATTAAAATTTTCGATACCATATAGTCTTCTTAGAGGACGTGTTTGAGCATCCAACCTAGATGGGGGTAGAAAACATCTGTCACAAAAGCATAAAAACTTCCTCTTTAACTAAATTGCTTGATTGAATATCCTGTTACATATATATTGAATTAACATATGTATATTCATGGTTCCTCAATAAACCATTAAGGAAACCTAACATTCTTTAACGACAACAAATAAATATGACATTAACATGTTCTATGCTTCAAATTTTAACTTCACCTTTATGGAGAACATTTTTTTTTTTTAAAACCGTAATGGAAATGCTACGTAGGTGGATTGGTCCATAGGCATTAGTGTTTGAACTTTTTACTTGCTACCATTGGTAACAAACATCCTTAGCCTACCCTCGAATTTAGCTCCTAAGCTTCCATTACATAAATGTTTGTTCTGTTCTATATTTAATGATTAAGAAACAATACTACTTAGTGTATCTTTAGCTCACCCTTATATCAACATTAGTAATTCTGTAATAGGCTACACAATCATGATCAATTGAATTATAGAGTGGTTCTGGTATGGTCTTTTAACCTTATTGTCAAAGCTTATGTGTCAGATTTTTAGTAAACATGATTTAGTAGATGAAAACGGAACTAACCATAACATGCAACCTATACTAATTTCCTTACCTACATAAATGATCTTAATTAAACTCTACTATCATGATCATCCATCATTATTATAGGTCTTGTTTATATCATGCATAACGAATTGCTTAATTAAATACAAATCTTAGATCAGGAATTATACAGGTAACCTATCTCATAGACACGCTAGGTACCGTCAGCAACCTGATGATATTCAAGTTAATTTCACAGGATATGTTACAGACCCATATATGCATAACTAAAAGGATGTTCCATAAATTCCGTACACTGCATGTAATAGCATCTAATTTCATTATGCATGACATAGACCATGGTGAACCTTTGATAATACTATCGGAGACATTCCTCCATAATTATTCCACGTGCATCAAAACCTGCAAAACACTAAAGCATGCTACTCTTTGCTACCACTGTAAAGATAATCTTCGTAACTTTGAAATTCATATGAGAGCACACGACAGTTACATGCATTATTGAATCATTTATTTTCTATAAAAGAGGGAATTATGTAATTCATATATCTGAATTGTACGATTTAACATCCTAATAATTTTGTTAGTACACAAACCCATGTAATTCATTCAAACATTCTCATGGTGAGGAAACTTAAGCAATCACCTCATAGAAAAATTGGAACGATAACAAAGACTTAATAAAATATTCTCATAAAAAACCTGGAACTATAAAAGACAGAGAGAGAGAGAGAGAGAGAGAGAGAGAGAGAGAGAGAGAGAGAGTAAGAATCATCATACAAACATCCCACACATCTGCCACCAACTAAAACGTCTCTTGGAGGGAGGAGCACCATCACCCAACCATGAATAACCTTTGATTCCCCTCGTTCCAAAGACCTTGCCAAGGATCAACTGCCCTAAATTGATCAATCACTGGGTATTTAATACCCTGTTTCATGATTTAGTTACCACTATCAACGTCTTGCTTTTATGGATTTTTCCACTTTCCTAGGTCTTTTTCGCAAAAGATGATATTTATCTCCCAGGAGGCTTTTCCTCATAAAATTTTGCCTTTATTTCCCATGAAGCTTTTATGTCTGATGGATCTTTATCTCCCATCCATTCAATGTATATCCAATACATCCAAGCTTATCTAGAATGTCATATAGAAGATTATCATGAAAGATTCATCTCTATTCCCGTTCCCCATGGGATTTGGAAAGAATCTCCTCTCTCTTGGTGCTCCACCCTCTAAGTGATTTATTTTATTAATTTATTAATAACACATTTTCTTTTCATGTTATATACCACCTAGCTTTCCTCATCTTAGGTTTAGAATAGTTTAAGAGGCAAGGGAGGGTATCACACCTAGCTTCTCTCAACTTAGGATTACAATCATTTAAAACACAAGGGAGGATATCAAACCTAGCTTTAACTTTGCTTAGGTTTACAATAATTTAGCACACAAGGGAGAATATCACACCTAGTTGTAACTCAGCTTAGGTTTGCAGTAATTTAGTACACAAGGGAGGGGTGTTAAAAAACTAAGGAAACGCACATAATACAATTTCAAGTTAATAAAAAAATAAACACCCAAATATGAAAATGCAACATTAAATAGGGAATCACACACTATAAAAAGTAAAACATACAGTACATATACAAAGTCAAATTTATGCTATGAAATTAATTACAGTCACAATTCAATACAATGAACACATAATTACAGTTTCAAGCCACACACCATACAAATATTCATAAATAAACACACACAGACACACACATATGCTATTTCAAATAAAGAGAGATACAAAGTACAAGTTCAAACAAACACACAGTATACAAATTGGACTAAAGACACAACATACAATTTCAAATAACTAATTGCACATGATAAAATTTCAAGTCAATAAAAGAAAACAATCAAATATTCTTATGCAGCTTTAAAAACACACACACACACACAATATAGAAATTAAAATCTACATTATGTTTACCCATTCAAATTCATAATTCAATGCAACAAACACATGATCACAATTCCAAATTACATACAAATATTCATAAGTAAACATTGATACAAGCATTCACATATATATGGTATTTTAATTAAATAAACATACAAAATACTAGTCCAAATAAAGAAACACACTATATAAAATTTGGTGTCGAAATACAAAAGAAAATAATCATTATTAGGACCACCCACATATATATATGAAATTTCAAAAAAGAAAACACACAATTCAACTAAACACACACTTACTCAATTTCAAAGTAACGTGGTATAGTATCAATTCACTATATCAACATAAATACATAAATACATTAAATTATATATGTATACCCTTATCTAATTATTTAAAATATAAACAATACAATATAAAAATCTTTAAAAATCACTAAAAATGAAAACCAGAAAAAAGAAAAGCAATATGAATGATCTGTTAAGTATAATTATATTTAGTGTTTTTCAATGCATGGTGAAAGATTGTATAATTTGTATTTTTGTAAAAAAAGAATAGTTTTTTTTTTAATGTAAGTGTGTTATGAATTAGATGCAAATGTGATAAGTGTTATAATATGAATGGATGATCAATGAAGTGTAAAATGACATGCTTCAAATATAAATGTTGTAAAGTAAATGTATCTTTAAAAAAATATGTTTTGATGGGTATGAGTTTAAAGAAAAGTAAGGAACACAAACAAAGATAACTACACTACCGAAAGAAAAATGGTGCCCCATCCCATCCTTCTTGAGAACTGGGAAGGAGTTTAACCCTTTCCATAAAAAATATTTTTATTAATAATTGTGTGCATAATTCTCTTACAGTATTTGAGAGAAGAAAAGAATAATATATAACTACATCAATATTTACTCTTAGAAAAAACCCTTTAAGCAAAACTAGGAGGTGAAATCCCTCCTGTAAATAAATTTGCATGCAATACCACATAAATATTAGAGAAAAAATTATATTTTTAATAAGATATAATGAAAATTATCAATTTGTCTTGAAGATTATCAATTTATCTTTTATATAAAAATAATAAATCTTTCTATCACATATTTAAATAAAGAAAACAAATAGGAATCCACTTTCGAAAATGTATATTTTTACACCCAAAAGGGAAAAACCCACGGATTAAATGAACAAAGAACGCAATACACAGCAAGTCATGTTAAAAACAAATAATGGGTTAAACTAATAAAGAAGAGGTTATACTAGAAAACCACAAAATAAACTAATACACAATAGATTAAACCCCAATACAAAGCTATCAGAAGTCATTAAAAATCTAGTGATGCTTGAATTCACAGGGGATAACTTAATGAGGGAATGATGGAAAAATTATATGTAATAAAAATTATTGAGGATGATTGAAAAAATAAAGAAAAATTTAAATTTAATACAAATTATTGAGGAGGAAGGAGAGCCCTAAATTCAATAAAATTGGCTAAAGCACCATGTTTCAACTAATGAAAAGGAGAGATATAGGGCCATCTCTATATAACTAGAATTGGGATTGGATTTCATGTTCAACAAGCTAATTGGAATGCCTTGAACAACAACAACATCAACCGCCTCTTTCCTTCCATATTTCATTCATTTTCCTGCAACGTCAACTCTTTATTCACTCCAATAATTTACAACGCACCGAGCAAAAATACAAAGTTATGAAATGGAATTAGTTCTTACAACAAAGCATAGATGAATAGAAACATTGAAATTAAATAGAATCTAATCGATACCATTTTTTAGAGATAGTTGATTTCTCTGAGCCCAAAAAATCGGTAAACAACTCATTTTTCCTCCTCTTCCCTTCTATTTTCAGCCTCCTCCTCTATCCCACATAACCATGACTGACTCAAACACAGACTCGACACAGACACACCCAAACTCTGACGACACATTAGCGAAACACACAAGAATAATCACAATCGATATGGACAAAGGGAAAGGAAGATGTTGGAAAAATGATAAGACTTAATATAGGGATTCTGCACTTACCTTCAATGGCTACAAGAGTTTTACCACCTGTACTTCCTCTAGGATTCCATGCTCTGTCTTCAATTGAGAGTTCATGCTTTTTCAAAGTTCAATCTAATCCACTGATCTGATATTCACCCTATGAGTGACATCAGTTGAAGATTTATTAAACAAAGGTATTACAGACTCATGTGTTGGTGTCTGTTTTGTGTTATTGAAGCAACAGATCGATCAGATTGCTAATACACAGACAAAAAAATGGAAATACAGCAGAGAAATATAGTAAGCAAATACAAAGACACAAGAATTTTTAATAAGGAGTTCATCATATTCTCTAGGGCTATGTCTCCAGTCCAGCTTTCAGTGGTGGCCTTGTTTTATTGTGCCTTTAAGAAGAGAATTACAATACAGGGACTCAATGTGAGTTCTCCTAAAGCAAGTTTTGCTTGGCAGGGTGGTTCTTGGATTCTGCAAGCCACTGGAGTACACAGACTCTTCTTCTTCCTACCAGCTCTGTGACCTTCTGGTCTACAGTGGCAAGAGCCAACTGTGGTGCTCAGTCTAGACAGATTCCTCTATGGGATGGATTGAATCTCTCAAGCTCTCTGGTGCTCGATGTTGTCGCTGGTCAGCTCAGTCCTCTGTCTCTTTCTGCTTTTGCTTTACTGCTTTCTTCTCTAGTTTCTATCTCTCAATGTTTAGTCTTCCTCTCGGGGTTCGTTCTGACTGACTTGACTTGTGTATTCTCTATGTTCATTGTTTTTAGCTGGTCGAACTCATGTTTGTTCGGTTCCTCTTCCTTGTTTAGAATCAACATGAACGCTCAAGGAATGGCCATTTGTCTTCCTCTATATGGTGCCAGCCTACTTCGTTGGTTCGTTTCTTCACTTAAGTCGCGGATGAAGTCTTTCCTCCACCGTGGTGGTCAAAGAGATTACAAATCTTTACAAATCATGGCATATTCCTTCGTCGATTTTTCTTCCTCCATCAGGCTTGATCTCAACTGTCCGATCTAGATCTCCCAGATCCAATGTTATATGTACGTCCCGCGGGGTTGACTTTCTCTATCAATAATGTGCGATCAACCACAGTTTTCTCTCACCTCCACTTGCCATGCATCGATCGTTGAGTGGGATCACTCTACTCCCACCCAAAACTGCTTATCGTTTGAGGGCGCCTCGATCAATAGCACCAGTTTCTAGAGTGCAGGTCCCGCCTTCATACATTTAGTGCTTTTTTCCTTTTTCGCCCACGGTTCTCTGGTTCAGCATGCATCTGAGTGCTCGGGCTTCCCCCATTTTGGCCCTGTTTGCCTAGCGATGCGCTAATTTCACATCAAAATCCACCTCCTTTTCCCAACCTGGGGCTCCCAGGGGCTACTTTGACCTCCTGCGTAGTCTCCATCGGCCTTGGTCAGCGAGCTTTGACCGAGGTCCGCGTCGTTCCATGTTGGCTGCTATTGCCACTAGTTCAGGGGTGTTTTTGATCGCTGTTCAGAATTCTTAGAGATTTGTCCTGACTTGATATAGTCATGGTTCTTTGACATTGTTTTATGGATCCAATTTCGATCACGGCCTTCCCACTAAAAGATATTTTGGACCACCAAAATTTGGTTTTCTTTCAAGCATCGACTAAGTGAAGATACTGCTGTCTCACTTCTCCAATCTCAATCCACTTTGCACTGCTCGTCTTTGAACCTTTGAGTCCAATTCTGAGGTACTCAACATCTCCTCTACGCGTCATCCTTACCTTCTTGTCCAAGACTTTGTCTTCTTGTAATTCATTAAGATATTTAGGTAGTAGGTCATCAATAGAAGGTAATTGACTTTGCTCTTCAGGATCCTCAATCATTGAAGGTTCAAACAATCTCAAGCAATCTGCATTTACGACTGAGTAGATGTGCATGTAAGTTGGTTGATCATAGTGAAAAGCGTTTTCACCAATCTTCTCAAGTATCCTAAAAGGTCCATACCTGATAGGATTTAGCTTTTTACCTTCTCCTTGCATCCTGTCCTTATTGATATATAGCCAAACCTTGTCTCCGAAAACTATGCTCCATGTGATGCTTGTCATGCCTAGCCTTATATTTGGCTTGGCGCTTTTCCATCTATTCCTGTACTACCTGGTGGATCTCCTAGATCTGTTCAATGAACCTAGTTGCCTTGTCCACATGACTATGTCCATTAACCATGGTATCTTTACCAAAGACAAAATCCAAAGGTGACCTTGGTATGAAACCAAAACATGTCTCAAAAGGAGATCTCTATGTAGAAGAGTGTTTGTCTCTATTGTAAGCATGTTTTACATAACAAAAATGTTTTTCCCAAAGATTAGGATGTTTACTGCAATATCCCCTGAGAAACTGGATCACTATCATGTTAACTACTTCTGTCTGGCCATTGGTTTGTAGAGGAAAAGTTGTGCTTTTCTTCAATTGGGTGTCCATCAGTTCCCAAAGACTTGACTAAAACTTCCCCACAAATCGAGTGTCTCGATCAGATACAATAGAAGTGGGTAATCCAAAATGAACCCATACATGTTGAAAGAATAATTTTGCAATTTTTTCAGTTGTAATCTGTTTATTACAAGGTATCAAAATGCACATTTTTCTTAACCCACCCACAAGCACATATAAATAATCATGACCCTTCCTAGATTTAGGCAGTCGTCCAACAAAATCCATGGAAACACTTTCCCAAGGGTGAGAAGGAACTGGTAAAGGAGTGTACAAACATAGTTTTCTATTGTTGGGCTTGCTTTTAGCACACATAGTACACCCTCTTACATATCTAGAAACCGTCTCATTCATTTTCGGCGAATAACAAAATCTTTGCAGCTATGCAATTGTTTTACTTACCCCAAAGTGACCTGATATCAGAGAAGTCTGTGCCTTTCTAATTATCTTTATTCTCTCTATTTGTGGGATGCATAGTTTCACACAATGGTATAAGAGTTGGTCCTTCACATGATAGTCCAATTCTTCTACCTTTTTACCTTGACTCAAAGTTGCATATACATATTTAAAGTCTATATCTTGAGCATATTGTTCTATCTAGCTTTCCTGTAGCACAAAATTATGCTTAAGTATGGTAGATGCATTTATAATGGCTCTAGAGAACATGTTTGCAACTTTGTTGTGTATGCCACTCTCATATCTAATGACTAGGTGAAACTGTTGTAGAAATCCCATCCATCTATAATGCCTTCATTGCTGCAACTTAGTTTGCGAGTGTAGATATTGAAGTAGTTGATGATCAATATGTATTATTGTATCTTTGCCCATTAAGTAATGTTTCCACTTTTTCATACTCTAAACTAATGCATACAATTCTTTATCATAGGTAGGATAGTTAACGACTACAGGATTAAAAGTCTCAGAATGATAAGATATGGGTTTACCCTGTTGTGTCAACACTACTCCCATGGTAGAATCACTGACATCTGTTTGGATTCAAAACGGTCTTTGTAGATCTGACAGTGCTAACACAGGTGTTGTACTAATCTTTTCTTTCAAGGTGTCGAAGGCTTTTTGATGTTTTCCTCTCCACAGAAACACCTTGTTCAAAGTTGTCAACGCATGTAAGGCAGCTGCAATTGAGGAAAAATTAGAAATGAACTTCCTCCAATATTGTGCTACTCCTAAGAAGCTTCTTACTTTTGTAGCAGACTTGGGTTTAGGCTAGTTTACAATGACTACCACTTTAGAGGGATCTAATTTCAATTCACCACCCCTACTATATGACACAAATAATTTAGAGATGTTTTTCCGGCTTCACATTTTAAGAGTTTAACATAAAGTTTTTCTCTTTTCAAAACATCTAATTTCTGCTTAACATACTTTAAGTGTTCTTCCCATGTTTTACTAAAAATCAGAATGTCATCCAGATACACAATAACAGAATCATCAAGAAAAGGTCTGAATACTTCATTCATTAATCTCATGAAAGTAGCAGGAGCATTGGTCAAGCCAAAAGGCATAACTAGCCACTCATACAATCCCTGCTTTGTTTTGAAAGCAGTCTTTTGTGCATCTTCCTCTGTAACTCTGGCCCAATGGTATCCACTGTGCAAATCCAGCTTGGTGAAATAAACAACTTCCTTTAATTGATCCAAAAGATCATCTATGTGAGGAAGGGGATAACGATTTTTTATTGTTATCTTATTCAATGCTCAGTAGTCAATGCACATTCTCCATGAGCCATCTTTCTTTCTCACCAAAATGATTGGTGACCCACATGGTGATGTGCTAGGCCTGATGAACCCTTTCTCCAGCAACTCCTGCACCTGCTTCTTGATTTCAGCATTCTCTAAAGAAGACAACCTGTACATCCCAATGTTAGGCAATGGAACATTTTGCTGCAAAATAATATCACGTACTATTTCCTTTTTGGGTGGCAAACCTTTAGATTACTGAAATAGAATATCATACTCTGAAACAATGTTTTTTATATCAGCTTGCTGCTGGGCATTACAACCCTCAAATACATTGGTTTTATTAGGTTTCTTTTCCTTTACAACCATTAGTAAGAATTGTTTGCATGAATTTATCATTCTTTTCATCTACCCAAAATTTATGAGTATAATTATTCTTGAGCTTATGAGCTCTTACAAAGTATTTGATTCCATCTTTAACAAGTAGATACTTGTTCTCGTCTCTATAGAAAATAGCATTTCTATCATACAAGTAAGGAATTTCTAAAACAACTCCACATATAGCAAAAGGAATTATGTCTAACTCAACCTCATCTACAAAAGTTGATCCAAAAGAAAACTTGAGTTTGCACTGTCTAGTCACTTGTAGTTGTGTTGTATCCTTCAACCATCCTAATGGGTATGGTTTCTTGTGAGGTTTAGTTTGTAATCCCAATTTCTTTAAAATTGCTTTAGAAATCAAATTTACTTGTGAGCCACTATCAAACAAAGTATCAACCTTTCGATGTTTGGAAATAACTCGAATATGAAAAAGCTCATGTATTTTTCTCTCATATTATATATCAATAATAGTTTGAGCAGAATTACTAGTAGATGCTTCGGAATTCTTACCTTTTATACCTGTGGCTACAATGATTGTTTCATCTCCCGAATCTGACCCCAAATCTTTTTGAATAGTTGCAGAAATCTTCTTCTTCTTGCCCTTGGACTTCTTAGGTCTCAGCTCTAGATGTAGAATCCAATAGTGCTCATCATCATGCCCCCCCTTTTACAGTGAGTGCATGAAGCTTTGCCTTTTTGTGTAGTGTTAGCCTTCATTGCTTTCCACTTTTGCTTTCTTTTCTCCTTTCTCTTGCTTACAGTGGGTTGGGATGGTCCCCCAACTTCTAGATTCCCATTATTTCCTCTAGCTTCTAGATGAGTAGCTTGTACAAATACGTCATCTATACTAGTGGGATTAAAAATGAGGATGGCATGCCTCATGTAGTTGTGTAGACCACCAATGTACTTCAACAGAGTCTCTGGTGAGTCTAATGAGATACCCAACATCAGTGCTCTCTTTCTGAACTCTTGAGTATACCCTTGCACAATTTGTCGTTTCAACTGCTGAAGAGTTTTCCAACTCATCATAGCTTGTTGTATGTACACCAATGGATAGAAATGATTTTTGACTGTAGCAACAAATTGAATCCAAACCGAGATGGTCTTAAAATGTTTCTTCATACCAGCTTGGGTTCTGCCTTCCCACCAAACCAAGGCAGTGCCTCCTAGGCATAGGCTCGCCAGCTAAATTCTACTCTTGTCTAAGTTGATATTCTGCACTCTACAATACAGATCAATTTGTCTAATCCAATTGTCCAACTTTTCAACCTTTAGCTCTCCATCATATATAGGAAAATTAAATTTAACATCTAGCTTAATCAAAAATGATTTCTTATTATGCACAGGGCTATTAGGAGGTGTGAGAAAGCTTTCCTCTTTCCCCTTTCCTTTTGAGTGGTCATGGGAATGAGACGCATCTTCTTCTTTATCTCGTTTAGAACCTGATGAATCTCCATCCTTGTGCTTTCTAAAGTCCCTATACATTTCTTCTACCATAGACTTTATAGCTAGGAAACTCTCTATCAATTGAGGGTCTGGCCCCATAGAACCTTTCTCTAACATTGTCTTCCGAGGATAGACTCTCCCAATTTCAGGACTAGTTTCAACAAACTCTCCTCCTAATTTGAGATTTGATATCGTGAGCATTCAATAGCTAAACCAACACAAGCTTGTCTAACCTTACAACCTAGAGCTCTGATACCACTTGATTTGATATTCACACTGTGAGTGACATCAGTTGAAGATTTCTTAAACAAACGTATTGCAGACTCATGTGCTTGTGTGTATTATGTGTTATTGAAGCAACGGATCGATCAGATTGCCAATACACAGACAAAAAAATGGAAAGATAGCAGAGAAATACAGTAAGCAAATACAAAGACACAAGAATTTTTAATAAGGAGTTCACCCTATTCTCCAAAGCTACGTCTCCGGTCCAGCTTTCAGTTGTGGCCTTGTTTTATTGTGCCTTTAAGCAGAGAATTACAATACAGGGACTCAATGTGAGTTCTCCTGAAGTAGGTTTTGCTTGGCAGGGTGATTCTTGTACCCACGCCATTGGAGTACATAGACTCTTCTTCTTCCTACCAGCTTTGTGACCTTCTGGTCTACAATGGCAAGAGTTAAGTGTGGTCCTCAGTCCAGACAGATTCCTCTGTGGGATGGCTCGAATCTCTCAAGCTCTCTGGTGCTCGATGCTACAGCTAGTCAGCTCGGCCCTCTGTCTCTTTTTGCTTTTGCTTTACTGCCTTCTTCTCTAGTTTCTGTCTCTCAGTGTTTAGTCCTCCTCTCGGGGTTCATTCTGACTGAGTCGACTTGTGTATTTTGTCTATGTTCATGGTTTTTTCCCATTCGAACTCATGTCTCTTAGTTTCCTCTTCTACCTTTGTCAATTCAACTTCTGTAGCTACACTTGGAGTTCCCTATTTGGCGTCAACATGAACGCTCAGGGAGTGGCCACTTGTCTTCCTCTAAATGGCGCCAACCTGCTTGTTGGTTCGTTTCTTTAGTTGTGTCATGGACGAAGTCTTTCCTCCACGATGGCAGTCAAATGGATTCCAAATCTTTACAAATCATGGTGTATTCCTTCATCGATTTCGCTTCCTCCATTAGGCTTGATCTCAGTCGTTCGATCTGGATCTCCCAGATCCAACGTCATACGCACATCATGCGTGGTTGACTTGCTCAACCGATAACGTGCGATCAACGACAGTTTTCTCTCACCTTCGCTTGTCGCGCATTGATCGTTGAGTGGGATCACTCTGCCTCCATCAAAAATTGCTTACCATTTGAGGGCACCCAAATCAATACCACCAGTTTCCAGAGCATGGGTCATGCCTTTGTATGTTTAGCACATTTTCCTCTTCTGCCCATGGTTCTCTAGTTCGCCGTGTGTCTGAGTGCTCGGGCTTCCACCATTTCAGCCTTGTTTGCCCAATGATGTGCCATTGCATCAAAATCTTCCTCCTTTTCCTTATCCGGGGCTCCCAGGGGCTACTTTGACCTATTGCGCAGTCTCCATGGGCCTCGGTGAGTGCGCTTTGACCGAGGTCCTCGTTGTTCCACTTTGGCTACCATTTCCACTGGTTCAGGGGTGTTTTTGGTCATTGTTCTGAGTTCTTAGAGATTTGTCCCGACCTGATACCGTCATGGTTCTTTGACAATCTTTTATGGATCCAATTAGGATCATCCACGACTCTTTGAAATTTTCGGTGGATGTTTTTTTTTGTCCATGTTTGACGGATGCTTCTGGTTATTTCTA
>APFE031184557.1:1179-28364 GCA_000404065.3 Pinus taeda | reverse complement strand
AAGAGTCTCTATGGGTTGAAAAAAGCACCTCAACAATGGTACAAGAAATTTGATTCATTCATGTTGAAACATGGTTTTCAGAGGTTGAAAGCTGACCATTGTGTCTATATCAAGAGGTATGATCAAGGAAAGTATATCATATTATTGTTATATGTGGATGACATGTTGATTGTTGGGCATGATAAGAATAGGATCAATAGGTTGAAGAAAGATTTGGATAGAAAATTTGTAATGAAGGATTTGGGACCAACACAACAGATATTGGGCATGCAGATTATGTGTGATAGGAAAAAAAAAGGTTGTGGCTGTCACAAGAAAAATATATCAGGAAGGTGCTTGACAGGTTTAATATGAAGGATTCGAAGCCAGTTGGTACACCCCTTGCAGCCCACTTCAAGCTGAGTACTGAATTATGTTCTAGTGATGACAAGGAGAAAGAAGAGATGAGCAAGATTCCTTATGCTTCAACAGTTGGTAGTTTGATGTTTTCCATGGTATGCACACGACCAGACATTGCATATTCAGTGGGAGTAGTGAGTAGGTTCCTTGCCAATCTAGGCAAACAACATTGGCAAGCAGTAAAATGGATTTTGAGGTATCTTAAGGGTACTAGTCATTATTGTTTATGTTTTGGTCATGATGAGACTGTGCTTGAAGGATTTAAAGATGCAGATATGGTTGGAGATATGGATACCAGAAAGTCCACTACAAGTTATTTTTATACATTTGCAGGTGTAACAGTATCTTGGGTGTCAAGGCTACAAAGAATATTAGCCTTCTCTACAACAGAAGCAGAGTACATAGCTGCAACAGAAGCTTGTAAAGAGATGTTGTGGATGTAGTGATTCCTAGGAGAGATAGGAATAAGGCAAGACAAGTATGTGTTATATTGTGATAGTCAAAGTGCCATTCACTTGGTGAAAAACATAGCATTTCATTCAAAAACCAAGCACATTGACTTAAGGTACCATTGGATCCAGCATGTGTTGGAGGAAGAATAGTTATCCTTGGAAAAGATCCATACAGATAGGAACCCTGCTTATATGTTCAGTAAGATTCTACCACGAAATAAACATGAGTTATGTAGAGGCATGGTAGGACTTGGTGTGACTTGATGACTCTTATTTGGCTTCAAGTGGGAGAATGTTAAGTGTGAAGCCAAATTCATGAATCACATGTAGGATTCTAGATTCTTCTACACCGCCATTAGTTTCTAGATCTCCAAGATTCTAGATCTTTCTACATCTCCATTAGTTTCTAGATCATTTCAGATCTCCATCTGAATCAAATACATGATTCTAGATCCTTCTTTTGCCTCTATAAATTTGTAATTTCTTTGGCTAGGGAAAGCAAGCCAAGGCCCAAGCTTGTTATGTAATGCTAAGTGATTTTTGTTCTCCAGTGATTGTTTTATCTATTCCACTGTTTTTGACTGAGTAATCTTGTTGTTTCTCCATTTATCTGTCTCTGTGAATTATTCTTTGCTTTTTCAGTCTAAGTCTTTGAGTATAAATCCGCTGTGTGTTATGTATGCTCTGGTCTAACATTTACTTTGTTACATTCCCCTCACGGATTTAGATTTTTAACTTGGATTCCTCCACGAGTTAACATATTTTTTATTTTTCTCTCTAGGTTGGACAATTTTCCGTTGTTTATGTCACCCCTAATTTTGCCTAATATATAATACTTCTTTGTTATTTCTACATTATCCATCTTTGGCTTAATAATTAAAGTAAGCATGTTATTCAACTTTCTCTTCAAAATTCACTTACCCCTTTATCTAACCCGCTGGATATTTCACTGCAACATTCTCTTTGATTGTTTAACAAGGAATCTCTTTAATTCGTAGCATAAAAGATTTCCTTGTAATGATTTTGTTTCTTGTTTCCCTAAATTAATGGGATGATAAATCTATAGGTTTGCGAGCCCTTTGTAGAAAAACAATTTTCATTTTTCAATAAAGATCAAGTTCTTATAATGTTGATATCTCATAAAAGACTATTTTCTTCTAACCTTATCTTCAACAATGTTAGTCTATTTCATTTGTACATTTAGGAATACTAACATCTTATAGTTACAAGGATCTTCCCTCCTTTTTTTTCTACAAGATCGGTTATGGTTTTATGTATTCCAAAAAAGAAAAAGGAGCAAGCTCTTATTATATGTGATGCTAGATGGAGTCATGCTAAATGCTAGAAGGTCGGGAATGCAGTCCCGAAAACCTTTAGACATTGATCCAAAACTTCTAGAGATATCTATTACATTTCTGGCACACTATCTTACAAACTGGGACAACAATAAAATACACTTACATAACATAATTGTTAATGACTATCATACTTCTAACACACTTAAAGATAGTTTAGTATTTGTTCACTGTTTGGTCTTGCTGAGATCTCTGTTTGCTGCTCTGGTAGGTTGAGTTTTCTCCCTCTTGATTCAGTGTGATGTTTTTGAGGTAGTTGACTGTCTCCTTAAGATGAATCCTTTTATTATTGAGGGAATTTATTTCTACCTTCTGACTCTCCAATTGTCTCTTCAGATCACCATTCTCAGCCTTCATTTGGAACCTCAAATCTTGGATTGTCTCTTTTATCTTGCTAATCATAAATTTATTGGCTCTGCAAGTGGCACATTTATTGTTTTGGAAGGCTTGTTCAATTGGATTAAAACCCATTTCTAATAAACCTTCTACTTTTCTTTGAAGAAAAATTTGATCCTTTGTTTTGTGTTGATGCTTCTTGTTAACTCTGCTTGAAAAATGAACTACTAAAGTTCCCCTGTCCTTGTTAGAATGACACCAATGATGCTTCTTGCTGTTGAAACGTTGTTTTACCTTCCCTTTAAAGAAGCAACAACTTGCTGGTTTGGACCAGAACAAGGAGCAGAGAAGAAATATTGTAGCAGCATAGACAACAATGAAGGAGTGAGAAATGAGGATGCCAGAGGCAAGATAAGAGATGTGCAAACTGTCAAATGAAACAGATCAAAGGTGATAAGCTCTAGGAAGAGTTGGAGGCACGAGGGTGGGATCGATCGGCTAGCAATGCACATAGAGAATGAATGGGAACACACTGATGGGTAGCGTGAAAGTGAAACAGAGAGGAGCCCAGACTGCGATGAAGGGAGATAGCACCAGAGAGGCAAGGAGCTCGATGAGAGAAAAGATCAGCGGGATGAGTGGGGAGAAGACTTAAAGTGAAAATATAATAGGGAAGCCTGAGATTTAAAGGAAGGAGGAAAATAAAGGAAGGCATGTCCCGCTTAGAAAGGATGCTTACCGGGAGAATTGTGTTTGGATGTGAAATGTCAATCTTCAAGCTGTTGTTATGATAGATTGTGCATAGAGATATTTGTATTTAGTCACGGGACCTCTGTGATATGTCACTTAAGAGTATATCTTTGCATAGATTTGTGATGATGCTACATATCTGCTTTGGTTTAAACCACAAATGATCATAGGGATATGAGATTTTTAACATGATTTTCTTGCAGGTTCATTAGCACTTAAGGAATAGATGTGTGATACACCTCCACATCCTCTCTTGTTTCCCCTTCGGGCCTAGACACTGCCATATTTTCATAATGATCCGTTGTACTGTTGTTTTCCTGCAGTATATGCTTGAAAGTGACATTTCCTAGGCCTGCTAAATTTTTCCATATTCTTTTAAAGATTCGTTGCATGATAGTGTTTGGTGGATTTCTTTTGGTGACCATGGCTTCGATTATAATTGTTGAGTCTCCCATTATTATTAAGTCTCTGATTTCCTTTTTTTTTTAGAATCTTGAATCCCATTAATATGATATAAGCCTCTGCCTTGTTGTTGGAGGTTTCCCCCAACCCCCACTCATAAGAGACAAGATTTTCCCCCCTGGCTCAAGGAGAATCCCTCCTGTACCTGCTTTACCTGGATTATTTTAGGAGGCCTTGTCAAAAAAGAGACAATACCTATTCAAATTTCCTTTCCATGTTATGAATTCTTCCTTATTTAATCTTATCTTCCAGTTCTAGATTGGTGGTCTGCCATTGGGACTGATATTCCACCTAATTCTTATAGTTTCCCTACTAATTCAATCCCTTTCTTCTTGCTAGAGATCACTGTTGTCTATTGCTTTTATTCCTTTCATGTTTAAAAATTCGAAGGTGAGTCCCCAAGGTTTTTGTAGAACTCTTTCAATCTTTAGGATTTTGTCTTTGAAAATGCTTTTGTTTCTTGAGAGCCATATCTACCAGCATAGGAAAGATGGGAGACTTTCCCAAAACCTTTTAATGGTTTGCTTATTTTTCATTGAATAAGGATAAATTTTTTTCCTTTTAGAATCTAAACTCGGATAATCCACAGTTTCCACTTTTGCTTTGCCGACGTTTCGAGTCTAGAACAAGACTCATCATCACGACTTGATTTACAAAGGAGAGAGAACAATATCTGATAAATAAAGTTATGGTTGAGATGTCAAGAATGAGCCGACCAGTCTAATGATTTGAATAAACAAGATTTTTTAAATATATATAATATATAATATAAATATATATATATATATATAATATATAATATATATATTTTAATAATATACTTTTTAAGGCTCTTATTTAATTCAAAATCATTAGACTAGTCGGCTCAATATTGTCAGTTTTGATGCTGTCCAGCTGTTCACTAAAATTCCCTTAGATGAAGCAGTACAAGTAGCGAAAGAGGTGGCGGACCCACAAACTGCAAGATTAGCTAAAGTCTGTCTGCGATCCACCTTCTTCACCTTCCAAGGGGATATTTTTGAGCAAACGTCAGGAGCGGATATGGGATCACCCCTTTCACCTATTGTAGCCAACCTTGAAGGATCTTGACACCTACCCATTAAAACCTAAGTTTTGGATCAGGTTCGTGGACGACACAAGTGTGGATTGGACCCATGGGGAGGACGAACTAAAAAACTTTCAAAGAGGTTGTTAGACACGAATGTGTGGTTATCCCTAGGAAAGCTAGACCTCCTAAAAAGAATCTAAACCAAGAACAACTCAAAGCCCTAAAAAATATTAGGAATAACAATGAAATTGTCATCCTAAAAGCGAACAAGGGAGGTGCCACTGTTGTAATGAATCATGAAGATTACATAAACAAAATTAAGGACCACTTATACAACAGTGGTAGCTACAAAAAACTAGAAAAGAACCCCATCTCTAAAATTACAAGACTAGTCAAAAAAGCCATAAAAGAAACTAATCTAGATGAAAAGTTGAAAAAACACCTTACTCCTGACAATGAAATTACCCCTCGTATTTATGGAGCTCCCAAAATTCATAAAACAGATGTCCCCTTAAGACCTATAGTCAATACTATAGGATCACCCACATACGAATTAGCAAAGTATGTCGCAAGTAAATTAGCTCCTTTGGTTGGTAAGACCAGTTCTTACATAAAAGATTCCAGCAATTATGTGGAATTTATTAAAAATGCTAAGATAGATCCAGGTGAAAAAATCGTTAGTTTTGATGTTGTCCAGCTGTTCACTAAAATTCCCTTAGATGAAGCAGTACAAGTAGTGAAAGAGGTGGCGGACCCACAAACTGCAAGATTAGTTGAAGTCTCTCTGCGATCCACCTTCTTCACCTTCCAAGAGGAGATTTTTGAGCAAATGTTAGGAGTGGCTATGGGATCACCCCTTTCACCTATTGTAGCCAATCTCGAAGGCCCTTGACACCTACCCATTAAAACCTAAGTTTTGGATCATGTTCGTGGATGACACAAGTGTGGATTGCTTGTTAGACATGAATGTGCAGTTATCCTTAGGAAAGCTAGACCTCCTAAAAAGAATATAAACCAAGAACAACTCAAAGCCCTAAAAAATCTTAGGAATAACAATGACATTGTCATCCTAAAAGCGAACAAGGGAGGTGCCACTGTTGTAATGAATCATGAAGATTACATAAAAAAAAATAAAGGACCACTTATACAACAGTGGTAGCTACAAAAAACTAGAAAAGAACCCCATCTCTAAAATTACAAGACTAGTCAAAAGAAGCCATAAAAGAAACTAATCTAGATGAAAAGTTGAAAAAACACCTTATCCTTGACAGTGAAATTACTCCTCGTATTTATGGAGCTCCCAAAATTCATAAAACAAATGTCCCCTTAAGACCTATAGTCAATACTATAGGATCACCCACATACGAATTAGCAAAGTATGTCGCAAGTAAATTAGCTCCTCTGGTTGGTAAGACCAGTTCTTACATAAAAGATTCCAGCCAATATGTGAAATTTATTAAAAATGCTAAGATAGATCCAGGTGACAAAATCGTCAGTTTTGATGTTGTCCAGTTGTTCACTAAAATCCCCTTAGATGAAGCAGTACAAGTAGTGAAAGAGGTGGCAGACCCACAAACTGCAAGATTAGCTGAAGTCTGTCTGCGATGCACCTTCTTCACCTTCCAAGGGGAGATTTTTGAGCAAACGTCAGGAGTCGCTAGGGGATCACCCCTTTCACCTATTGTAGCCAATCTCTTCATGGAAAAGTTTGAAAAGAAGTCTCTTGACACCTACCCATTAAAACCTAAGTTTTGGATCAGGTTCATGGACGACACAAGTGTGGATTGGCCCCATGGGGAGGACGAACTAAAAACCTTTCAAACAGCTTGTTAGACAGGAATGTGCGGTTATCCTTAGGAAAGCTAGACCTCCTAAAAAGAATCTAAACCAAGAACAACTCAAAGCCCTAAAAAATCTTAGGAATAACAATGACATTGTCATCCTAAAAGCGGACAAGGGAGGTGCCACTGTTGTAATGAATCATCAAGATTACATAAACAAAATGAAGGACCACTTATACAACAGTGCTAGCTACAAAAAACTAGAAAAGAACCCCATCTCTAAAATTACAAGACTAGTCAAAAAAGCCATAAAAGAAACTAATCTAGATGAAAAGCTAAAAAAACACCTTACTCCTGACAGTGAAATTACCCCTCGTATTTATGGAGCTCCCAAAATTCATAAAACAGATGTCCCCTTAAGACCTATAGTCAATACTATAGGATCAGCCACATACGAATTAGCAAAGTATGTCGCAAGTAAATTAGCTCCTCTATTTGGTAAGACCAGTTCTTACATAAAAGATTCTAGATGCTAAGATAGATCCAGGTGATAAAATTGTTAGTTTTGATGTTGTCCAGCTGTTCACTAAAATTCCCTTAGATGAAGCAATACAAGTAGTGAAAGAGGTGGCGGACCCACAAACTGCAAGATTAGTTGAATTCTGTCTGCGATCCACCTTCTTCACCTTCCAAGGGGAGATTTTTGAGCAAACGTCAGGAGTGGCTATGGGATCACCCCTTTCACCTATTGTAGCCAATCTCTTCATGGAAAAGTTTGAAAAGAAGGCTCTTGACACTTACCCATTAAAACCTAAGTTTTGGATCAGGTTCATGGACGACACAAGTGTGGATTCGCCCCATGGGGAGGACGAACTAAAAAACTTTTAAAGAGCTTGTTAGACAGGAATGTGCAATTAACCTTAGGAAAGCTAGACCTTCTAAAAAGAATCTAAACCAAGAACAACTCAAAGCCCTAAAAAATATTAGGAATAACAATGACATTGTCATCCTAAAAGCGGACAAGGGAGGTGCCACTGTTGTAATAAATCATGAAGATTACATAAACAAAATGAAGGACTACTTATACAACAGTGGTAGCTACAAAAAACTAGAAAAGAACCCCATCTCTAAAATTACGAGACTAGTCAAAAAAGTTATAAAAGAAACTAATCTAGATGAAAAGCTGAAAAAACACCTTACTCCTGACAGTGAAATTACCCCTCGTATTTATGGAGCTCCCAAGATTCATAAAATAGATGTCCCCTTAAGACCTATAGTCAATACTAGAGGATCACCCACATACGAATTAGCAAAGTATGTCGCAAGTAAATTAGCTCCTCTGGTTGGTAAGACCAGTTCTTACATAAAGGATTCCAGCCAATATGTGGAATTTATTAAAAATGCTAAGATAGATCCAGGTGATAAAATCGTCACTTTTGATGTTGTCCAGATGTTCACTAAAATTCCCTTAGATGAAGCAGTACAAGTAGTGAAAGAGGTGGCGGACCCACAAACAACAAGATTAGTTGAAGCCTGTCTGCGACCCACCTTCTTCACCTTCCAAGGGGAGATTTTTGAGTAAATGTCAGGAGTGGCTATGGGATCACCCATTTCACCTATTGTAGCCAATCTCTTCATTGAAAAGTTTGAAAAGAAGGCTCTTGACACCTACCCATTAAAACCTAAGATTTGGATCAGGTTCGTGGACGACACAAGTGTGGATTGGCCCCATGGGGAGGATGAACTAAAAAACTTTCAAAGAGCTTGTTAGACAGGAATGCACGGTTATCCTTAGGAAAGCTAGACCTCCTAAAAAGAATCTAAACCAAGAACAACTCAAAGCCCTAAAAAATCTTAGGAATAACAATGACATTGTCATCCTAAAAGCGAACAAGGGAGGTGCCACTGTTGTAATGAATCATGGATATTTCATAAACAAAATGAAGGACCACTTATACAACAGTGGTAGCTACAAAAAACTAGAAAAGAACCCCATCTCTAAAATTACAAGACTAGTCAAAAAAGCCATAAAAGAAACTAATCTAGATGAAAAGCTAAAAAAACACCTTACTCCTAACAGTGAAATTACCCCTCGTATTTATGGAGCTCCCAAAATTCATAAAACAGATGTCCCCGTAAGACCTATAGTCAATACTATAGGATCACCCACATACGAATTAGCAATGTATGTCGCAAGTAAAATAGCTCCTCTGGTTGGTAAGACCAGTTCTTACATAAACGATTCCAGCCAATATGTGGAATTTATTAAAAATGCTAAGATAGATCCAGGTGATAAAATCGTCAGTTTTGATGTTGTCCAGTTGTTCACTAAAATCCCCTTAGATGAAGCAGTACAAGTAGTGAAAGAGGTGGCGGACCCACAAACTGCAAGATTAGCTGAAGTCTGTCTGCGATCCACCTTCTTCACATTCCAAGGGGAGATTTTTAAGCAAATGTTAGGAGTGGCTATGGGATCACCCCTTTCACCTATTGTAGCCAATCTCGAAGGCTCTTGACACCTACCCATTAAAACCTAAGTTCTGGATCAGGTTCGTGGATGACACAAGTGTGGATTGCTTGTTAGACATGAATGTGGAGTTATCCTTAGGAAAGCTAGACCTCCTAAAAGGAATCTAAACCAAGAACAACTCAAAGCCCTAAAAAATTCTTAGGAATAACAATGACATTGTCATCCTAAAAGCGAACAAGGGAGGTGCCACTGTTGTAATGAATCATGAAGATTACATAAAAAAATGAAGGACCACTTATACAACAATGGTAGCTACAAAAAACTAGAAAAGAACCCCATCTCTAAAATTACAAGACTAGTCCAAAAAAGCCATAAAAGAAACTAATCTAGATGAAAAGTTGAAAAAACACCTTACCCCTAACAGTGAATTTTCTCCTCATATTTATGGAGCTCCCAAAATTCATAAAACAGATGTCCCCTTAAGACCTATAGTCAATACTATAGGATCACCCACATATGAATTAGCAACGTATGTTGCAAGTAAATTAGCTCCTCTGGTTGGTAAGACCAGTTCTTACATAAACGATTCCAGCCAATATGTGGAATTTATTAAAAATGCTAAGATAGATCCAGGTGACAAAATCGTCAGTTTTGATGTTGTCCAGCTGTTCACTAAAATCCCCTTAGATGAAGCAATACAAGTAGTGAAAGAGGTGGCAGACCCACAAACTGCAAGATTAGCTGAAGTCTGTCTGGGATCCACCTTCTTCACCTTCCAAGGGGAGACTTTTGAGCAAACGTCAGGAGTGGCTATGGGATCACCCCTTTCACCTATTGTAGCCAATCTCTTCATGGAAAAGTTTGAAAAGAAGTCTCTTGACACCTACCCATTAAAACCTAAGTTTTGGATCAGGTTCGTGGACAACACAAGTGTGGATTGGCCCCATGGGGAGGACGAACTAAAAAAATTTCAAACAGCTTGTTAGACAGGAATGTGTGGTTATCCTTAGGAAAGCTAGAACTCCTAAAAATAATCTAAACCAAGAACAACTCAAAGCCCTAAAAAATCTTAGGAATAACAATGACATTGTCATCCTAAAAGCGGACAAGGGAGGTGCCACTATTGTAATGAATCATCAAGATTACATAAACAAAATGAAGGACATGAAGGACCACTTATACAACAGTGGTAGCTACAAATAACTAGAAAAGAACCCCATCTCTAAAATTACAAGACTAGTCAAAAAAGCCATAAAAGAAACTAATCTAGATGAAAAGCTGAAAAAACACCTTACTCCTGACAGTGAAATTACCCCTCGTATTTATGGAGCTCCCAAAATTCATAAAACAGATGTCCCCTTAAGACCTATAGTCAATACTATAGGATCAGCCACATATGAATTAGCAAAGTATGTCGCAAGTAAATTAGCTCCTCTATTTGGTAAGACCGGTTTTTACATAAAAGATTCCAGATGCTAAGATAGATCCAGGTGATAAAATCGTCAGTTTTGATGTTGTACAGTTGTTCACTAAAATTCCCTTAGATGAAGCAGTACAAGTAGTGAAAGAGATGGTGGACCCACAAACTGCAAGATTAGCTGAAGTCTGTCTGCGATCCACCTTATTCACCTTCCAAGGGGAGATTTTTGACCAAACGTCAGGAGTGGCTATGGGATCACCCCTTTCACCTATTGCAGCCAATCTCTTCATGGAAAAGTTTGAAAAGAAGGCTCTTGACACTTACCCATTAAAACCTAAGTTTTGGATCAGGTTCATGGACGACACAAGTGTGGATTCGCCCCATGGGGAGGACGAACTAAAAAACTTTTAAAGAGCTTGTTAGACAGGAATGTGTAGTTATCCTTAGGAAAGCTAGACCTCCTAAAAAGAATCTAAACCAAGAACAACTCAAAGCCCTAAAAAATATTAGGAATAACAATGACATTGTTATCCTAAAAGCGGACAAGGGAGGTGCCACTATTGTAATAAATCATGAAGATTACATAAACAAAATGAAGGAATACTTATACAACAGTGGTAGCTACAAAAAACTAGAAAAGAATTCCATCTCTAAAATTACAAGACTAGTCAAAAAAGCCATAAAAGAAACTAATCTAAATGAAAAGCTGAAAAAACACCTTACTCGTGACAGTAAAATTACCCCTCATATTTATGGAGCTCCCAAAATTCATAAAACAGATGTCCCCTTAAGACCTATAGTCAATACTATAGGATCACCCACATACAAATTAGCAAAGTATGTCACGAGTAAATTAGCTCCTTTGGTTGGTAAGAACAGTTCTTACATAAAGGATTCCAGCCAATATGTGGAATTTATTAAAAATGTTAAGATAGATCCAGGTGATAAAATCGTCAGTTTTGATGTTGTCCAGATGTTCACTAAAATTCCCTTAGATGAAGCAGTACAAGTAGTGAAAGAGGTGGCGGACCCGCAAACTGCAAGATTAGTTGAAGTCTGTCTGCGATCCACCTTCTTCACCTTCCAAGGGGAGATTTTTGAGTAAACGTCAGGAGTGGCTATGGGATCACCCCTTTCACCTATTGTAGCCAATCTCTTCATTGAAAAGTTTGAAAAGAAGGCTCTTGACACCTACCCATTAAAACCTAAGATTTGGATCAGGTTCGTGGACGACACAAGTGTGGATTGGCCCCATGGGGAGGACGAACTAAAAAAATTTCAAAGAGCTTGTTAGACAAGAATGTGTGGTTATTCTTAGGAAAGCTAGACCTCCTAAAAATAATCTAAACCAAGAACAACTCAAAGCCCTAAAAAATCTTAGGAATAACAATGACATTGTCATCCTAAAAGCGGACAAGGGAGGTGCCACTGTTGTAATGAATCATGAAGATTTCATAAACAAAATGAAGGACCACTTATACAACAGTGGTAGCTACAAAAGACTAGAAAAGAACCCCATCTCTAAAATTACAAGACTAGTCAAAAAAGCCATAAAAGAAACTAATCTAGATGAAAAGCTAAAAAAACACCTTACTCCTGACATTGAAATTACCCCTCGTATTTATGGAGCTCCCAAAATTCATAAAACAGATGTCCCCTTAAGACCTATAGTCAATACTATAGGATCACCCACACACGAATTAGCAAAGTATGCCGCAAGTAAATTAGCTCCTCTGGTTGGTAAGACCAGTTCTTACATAAAATATTCCAGCCAATATGTGGAATTTATTAAAAATGCTAAGATAGATCTAGGTGATAAAATCGTCTGTTTTGATGTTGTCCAGCTGTTCACTAAAATCCGCTTAGATGAAGTAGTACAAATAGTGAAAGAGGTGGCGGACCCACAAACTGCAAGATTAGTTGAAGTTTGTTTGCGATCCACCTTCTTCACCTTCCAAGGGGATATTTTTGACCAAACGTCAGGAGTGGCTATGGGATCACCCCTTTCACCTATTGTAGCCAATCGCTTCGTGGAAAAGTTTGAAAAGAAGGCTCTTGACACCTACCCATTAAAACCGAAGTTTTGGATCAGGTTCGTGGACGACATAAGTGTGGATTGGCCCCATGGGGAGGACAAACTAAAAAACTTTCAAACAGCTTGTTAGACAGGAATGTGCGGTTATCCTTAGGAAAGCTAGACCTCCTAAAAAGAATCTAAACCAAGAACAACTCAAAGCCCTAAAAAATCTTAGGAATAACAATGACATTGTCATCCTAAAAGCGGACAAGGGAGGTGCCACTGTTGTAATGAATCATGAAGATTACATAAACAAAATGAAGGACATGAAGGACCACTTATACAACAGTGGTAGCTACAAATAACTAGAAAAGAACCCCATCTCTAAAATTACAAGACTAGTCAAAAAAGGCATAAAAGAAACTAATCTAGATGAAAAGCTGAAAAAACACCTTACTCTTGACAGTGAAATTACCCCTCGTATTTATGGAGCTCCCAAAATTCATAAAACAAATGTCCCCTTAAGACCTATAGTCAATACTATAGGATCACCCGCATACGAATTAGCAAAATATGTCACAAGTAAATTAGCTCCTTTGGTTGGTAAGACCAGTTCTTACATAAAAGATTCCAGCCAATATGTGGAATTTATTAAAAATGCTAAGATAGATCCAGGTTATAAAATCGTCAGTTTTGATGTTGTCCAGTTGTTCACTAAAATTCCCTTAGATGAAGCAGTACAAGTAGTGAAAGAGGTGGTGGACCTACACACTGCAAGATTAGCTAAAGTCTATCTGTGATCCACCTTCTTCACCTTACAAGGGGAGATTTTTGAGCAAACGTCAGGAGTGGCTATGGGATCACCCCTTTCACCTATTGTAGCCAATCTCTTCATGGAAAAGTTTGAAAAGAAGGCTCTTGACACCTACCCATTAAAACCTAAGTTTTGGATCAGGTTCGTGGACGACACAAGTGTGGATTGGCCCCATGGGGAGGACGAACTAATTTTTTTTTTAAACCATCTCAATAGCATTTCCAAGGACATCAAATTTACAATGGAAATTGAAGAGAATAATTGCATCTCGTTCCTGGACATCCTCCTCATTAGAAGCAAGGATGGTTCTATAGGTCACAAGGTGTTTAGGAAAAAGGCGCATATTGATAACTATCTCCACGCAGATTCCCACCACCACCTAGCCCAAAAAATGGGGGTTCTTCAAACCCGCTTCACTAGAGCTTGTAGTGTTTCTGATGAGAGCCACACCGATGAAGAAATCACCTACTTCAAAAGAGCTTTTTCCAAACTAGGATACAATAATAAAGATATCTCCAAAGCCATTAAAAAGGCCAAACTGGGAAACAATAAAAACAAAACTAACAATTCCCCAGTTACTAGTGCCTACCTTCCATATATACATGGTGTATCTGACAAACTAGCCAAAATTCTCTTAAAAAAGAATATCAAAACCTCTTTCAAACCATTGACAACTATTAGACAAAGAATGAAATCAGTCAAAGACAACCCAGAACATCTCCAACAAAAAGGTGTTTATATTATCAACTGCTCCCGTGGAGAACAATATATCGGGGAAACAGGTAGATTAGTTAGTATCAGGCTAAAAGAACATAGTGCAGATATCCGTAGGGAAAGAACCCATTCCTCAGCTTTGGCGGAACATGCTGGTAAGACAAACCACCATATATGCCTTGAAAACACAAAAGTCATTGCAAATGAAAAACAATAGTTCAAGTGAAAAGTCCGAGAAGCTCTTGAAATCAAAAAACACCCACATAACCTCAACATAGATGGAGGCTTTGAAATTAGTAGGAATTGGACCTGTCTCCTCACCCCCGTGGAGTAAATTGACCCTCCTTTTTCTTCTTATCCTCCCTTCTCTAGATCGAATCGACTCCTCTCCTAAACCAAAATAAATAAATAAATAAATAAATAAATAAATAAATATTGTATTATACACTATCCAGCTTATAAGCTTAAAAAAGTGTCATTAATATACATTAACCTCCTAAAAATCTTGCATGAATTAAAAAATAATAATAAATAAATAAATTATTATTAAATAATAAATAATAATAATAAATAAATAAATAATTATTAGTATAAAAATTTCAATTGGTTAAAAAACTATTATAAGAATTACAATTAGTAAAACAAATCATTATGATAAATTATTTAGTAAATAAAAATTTAATAAAAAACTCAAACAATTAATAAACAACTATAATAAGTATATTCATGTATAATAAGTAAAAGTAAAAAGAACTTTAATATATCAGAGAATTTAAGAATATTAAAACATTAAAAATCATCCTAAACATATAATAACTTTTATAATACATTAACAACATACTTGTAAAAATTAAACAAATATAAAAAAAATTACTATAAAAGTTACAATTTAATTAAAACATAATCATCATTTTATTAATAAATAAAATAAGAAACTTATGACATTAACAATTCACTTAAAAGCAATTAATATAAAACTATAATAATTATCCATGAATATTAAATAATAAAAAGAGCCTTAAAAAAGTATATAATAAAAAAAATATATATTAAAAATCTGTTTATTCAAATCATTAGACTGGTCAGCTCATTCTTGACATCTCAACCATAACTTTATTTATCGATATTGTTCTCTCTCCTTTGTAAATCAAGTCCTGATGATGAGTCTTGGTCTAGACTCGAAACGTCGGCAAAGCAAAAATGGAAACTGTGGATTATCCGAGTTTAGATTCTAAAAAATCAAACCACAGAGATCTACAATCCAATTTTTTTTCCATTCAGTAAAAAAATCGTTGAAGGTTATGGAGAAATTGAGTTCCATTTCCAAGGGATTAGATAACTGCATCCAACACTCTTTAGTAAATGGGAAACCCTAAAAAAGGTGTTGAATGGTTTCTTCATCATTTAAACACATTAATCACCTTGATGAGCTTTTGAATCCCTTTGTTTTAAGGTTTTCAACAGCGAGGATTTTTCCTTTTAGTAGGGTCCAACTGAATATTTTAACTTTAGGGAGACTTTCTATTTTCCATATGGATTTCCATGGTGCCCAATCTTGTTCATTTTTCTGAGCTTGGAGAGTGTTATATCCGGACTTGACTGAGTAGGTACCTCCATTAGGATCCCATATGATTGTATCTTCGTCCTCCATGTTTGTTGGGGCTGATCCTTTGACCTGGTGCACTAAGAGATCCCATTGGGTTTTTAAATTTGGAGGGAGGTTTGGAATATGCTAGTCTTTCTAATTTCTTTTTCCCAATGAGATATAGAAGGCACGAAAGTTATCCCCTTGGCTTGCATCCAATATTTTATCTCTTGGAAACCTAGAAGGGATGTTAAAGGTTCATTTCCCATTATTCTATCTTCCCATACCTTGATACTTTTACCATTGCCAGGCATATTCGAGGTGTACTTGATGATAGTAGGTATCCTTTTTTTGACTAGCTTCTATACTTGTGTTCATGGCCTTGTTGGGACACTTTCATCCAACAAATGGGTTCTTTGATGGTTCATATACTTCATAGCCAAAGTTTGTTTCCACTAGTTGCCATTGCTAGTTATCATTCTCCATATAATTTTAGCTCCTAGGGCAGCGCTCATCAACCTAGGAAGCCTTATAGATAAGCCTCCCTTCTCGTAGGGAAAAATTACATGGTCCCATTTTACCAAGCTGAATTTTTTGGTCTCCTTTTTCCCTCCTTGCCAAAGAAAACCTCTGATTATTAATTCCATTTGTTTGTGAATGTTGGCCGGAGCCATAATTGTGGCATATTGGTATATTGGCAATGTAGTGAGCATTGCTTTAATTAGAGTCACCTTTCCAGCAATGTTTAGCCACATCATTCCCCAACTTTGGATTTTTTCCTTCATTTTTTCAGTTTGTGTGCTCTAAAACTTAGCCTTAAGGTTTTCTTTAGATATGGGAAGTGCATGGTAAAAGAAATGGCTCTAATTTACGTGTATGGGAATCTCAAGAATCCGATATATTCTTTACATGATTCGAGAGGTGGTGTTCCAACCATATATTCTACATTTTGCATTGTTTAAGAGACCACCCGAGAGCTCCCTAAATTTATCTAGGATTTTTTAAAATCTTTGGGCAATTATGTATGAAGCTCCGCCCAATAACAAGGTGTCATCAATAAACAAGGAGTGATTTATGCTTTTAACTCCATGGGAGATGTGCAACCTAGTTAGAGTTCTTTCTCTCCTTCTCCTTTCTAGAGCTCTACTTAACGAATCAACCATTATTATATATAGGAAAGGTGAGAGGGGGAATCCCTGCCTCAACCCTCTGGAGCTTTCAAAGAACTTGCTCGGTCTTTTATTTATCAAAGGGGCTATCCATGGTCCCATAATGCAAGCACTAATTACCTCAATGATTTCACTTGAAAAGCCAAATTTATTTAAGGAAACAGTAAGGTAGGGAAGACTTACCCGATTAAAAGCATTGGCCATATCCAATTTTATGATGATTCCCTTTTCTTTTTTAGCAAGCTTGAGTGGAGAGTTTCCTGAACCACCAAAACATTGTCTATAATCTCTGTATTTGGCACAAAGCCTCCTTGGTTTTCTGAAATTATCTCCGGAAGAACTTTCTTTATTCGGTTGGCTATTATTTTCGTGACTATTTTATAAGAAGAATTGCACAAAGAAATTGGTTGAAATCTACTAAATGTTGAGGGTCTAGCATCCTTTGGAATTAATGCCAGATAGGAGGATTTTGTGGAACCTCCCATTTTTTTTAAAACACATTCCTTATCATTCTTAATAGAACCTTTTTTATTATCTGCCAGTGCTACCTGTAGAATGCTATTGTGAAACCATCCGGGCCCGGTGCCTTATCTGGATGAAGGTTCCAATCTGCTGCCTCTATTTCTTCTTCTGCGATTTCTTTCACAATATCAACATTTTGCCTATCACTTATCTTGTTTGGGACATGCTGCAAAAAGCTTTCATAATCTGTTGTTTCTCCTTTTGCTGTTAAGAGATTTTTGAAATGTTTATGAGCCTCTTCTTTTAATTCAACTACTCCTCTAATTTCCTGTCCATCAACTTGGAATTTGTCAATCTGATTTCTGGCTCTTCTAATTTTCATAGTATTATGAAAAAGAGTTGTGGTTTTATCCCCTTCTTTTAACCACAGGCTTCTTGACTTTAATATCACCTCTTCCTCTTCTTTCCAGTTCTCTCTATAGATTTCCCAAAAGAGACCCTTTTCCTAAAGTTAATCCTCTTTGTATTCCTCGTTTTCTATTTCCTCTTGAAGTTTCTCCATCTTTTTTAATAACTCAGACTTTCTTTTCTTGGTTTTCTTTGGCCCAAATTTTCAGTTCCTTTCTCAGACTTTTGAGCTTGGTTTCAAACACATAATAAAGAGACACGATGACCTTTTGAGACCACACTTCCTCAATTAATTTTTTGAATTCTTCGTTGTTTTTCCATATTGGGCAATATCTAAAAGGTAATGGACCTTGATTGTCCATCAGCCGCATAGTAATTACAACTAGCTTGTGGTCTGATGTCGTTGTATGAATGATTCTTGATCTTGCTACATTGTAGTTGGAGATGATGTTGTCCTAAACCAAAATCCAATCTAATCTTTCTTTTATGTTTCTTTTTCCTACCCTTTTATTGTTCCACATGTACTTACCGTTGTTTGGTGGAATGCATATTAGATTATTTTTTTCCATAATGGTTTCGAAGGCATCCCTTGAGGGGTCTGCATGGTAAGTCCCTCCAAACTTCTCCTCTACATTTAGGATAAGATTGAGATCCCCTCCCAATATTATTTTCCCGTTATGAGTTCCATTTAAGGTTTCTTGAACCATATTCCAACATTGTTCTTTTTCCTTGAAGTGATTAGGAGCATATATGTTAACAATGCAAAATTTCTCATTGGTGGTTGTATTTTTTAAATTTGTTCTAATCCAATGTTGTCCCATTTGTTGCTATAGAAGCTCCCATTTTCCTTTCCTCCATAGTGTACAAATTCCCCCTGAGGCCCCTATGGCTTGTTGAGTTGTTCCTTCATAATTTTTTATATTTTTGATCATTTTTTCTGAGTCCTGGAAATTAGTTTTGGTCTCCTGAAGCATAAGGATATTTGCGTTTTCCTTTACTAAAATATATTTTTCTGAATTTACTTTAAAAAGTTTCCCCAAATTCCAGGAGACCACAATCATTATTTATTTGGTTGGTGGGTTGAGGGAGCTTTCCCTCTTTGCTGATTTTGATTTTTCTCTTTGTTCCCGAAGCTTTTTCCAAAAAAGGAGTCCATGTGCTGCTACGTTCCTAATGCCATCTCTTTTGCTGTCACTTCATCTCTAAGCTCTTTTTATGATCTAAGGTTTGGAGAGATTCCTTAGATTGGTTTCTTATCAAAATTATGTCCACTGAGGGGGGAGGGGGGCTGCTACGGGTAATAGGGAGTGAGGGTGTGAGGATATGGGAGGGGGAGAGATGAGGAGGGAAAGAGGGGGATGAAGGGGGTATAGATGGATCCTCGAGAGGTCAAAATGAGTTGGTGTTGATGAAGGATGAAGGATTTATGGGGGGGTTAGCTAAGATGGGGGATGATGGAGATGGATTCAGGTGAGCCTATGGATGGCTTGACGAGGAGAGGGGTTGTTTGTTTGCTAATTTTTTCTTTTTAACTTGTTCCCATTTTGCTTTAGTTTCTTTTAGGTTTTCACTTTCTTGTTTTTTTGGACATCTATTTGCAAAATGACCGTATTCATGACATACCTTGCATTCCAATGGTATCTGCTCATAGTCCAGCTATTGTATGTGGGTCCATTGATCTACTTTGATCTTTACTGCCTCCAGAAGGCCTTTCCTTAGGTCCACTTCAACACAAATCCTCGCACATGCATGGCTGTTCTCTTTTGGTTCACATCTATCAGTATACTTCCCCACAACATTCTCGGTGGCCTTGATAGATTCATCTCCCCAGCAATGGAGAGGAAGGTGAGGTAGTCTTACCCAAGCTGGCACAACGTTGGGAACATCCATTTCAGGATCGTAGTTAGGATTCCATCTATTTAGCTATAGCCCATGCATGTCCATGAAGTATGGGCCATTTCTGAAGATTAAGTCTTGATATTCTTTTGTTTCGAAGTGAAAGGTGTAATACCCTCTTCCACAAAATCGTATGGAGATTTTTTCGCTTATTGAAGAGGTCTAGTTCCTTTCAACACATTTCCGAACTAAATGAGGGGATGGCCATAGTCTTGCAAACTGCCCAACTAGTCCCCTTTCTGCTAGAGATAGCGTTGCCTTGCGAGGAAGAGATGGAGGGAGAGAGATCTCTGGGATATCTTCGAGTTTCTTCACAAACTTGGAGATCGACGGTCTGGTTTTTGGAGGGCCAATGGTTGAGATTAGGGATGAAAATGAATCTGCATTTTCTTCTTGCTTTGAACGATTTCTTGGTGGAGGCTCTCCCTCCTTTGATGGTTCCAATGTCTCCATGGATGCAGCAGGAGGCCACTATGAGTTTATCAGAATGTAAGGTAGTTGAGGTCCGCGTGCACACCAGGGGCAGAAGCCCACAACTCAGGGAGCTCATGGGGGCGGATCAATGTTGATTTATTATCAATACAAGGATCTTCTCTCCTTAACTTTGTAAAAATATAACTATAAAATTTCTTCTACAATGTTGATTTTTCTATATTCCTATTTACCAAATTTATTTTTTTTATAGGATATTTTTACTTACATTGAACTTCATTTCTACATATGCTTATACAATGTAATTTTAGGTACCATGGAATTCATAGTACTATACTTACCTAATCCTCTATTATTGTGTGTTCAAACATCCTTTAGCTACTTCTAATTTTCAAACTTTGCACTAACGAAGACATGGTATACCAAAGAATTTTTTTCCAAACTCATTTTTACTAATTTTCTATCAGAATTAATATTTGAATATAATAAATCTATATTTAGAAATAACATACAGACTTGAACTATAACATACAATCTTCAAATTCAAAGCTAGAAAGGAAATAGATTCACTTTATCGTATCAAATAAAATAAATCCCTTTTTTCACTATTATAGAGAGAGAATAATTCAACTTCATATTGGAAACACACACACATTCTATCATAATAAAATAAAGTTAGAAAACGCTGACTTGAAATATTTTATGCTAGGAAACTAAGAGTCAAGTACTTAGCTCCTCCCTTGACACAACCCCTATTGGTCCACCCCAAGCAATTATACTTGTAATATTTGTTATGCAACCGTCTCATAAAATAGAAGAAAAGATAGATCAATGACTTCAAAATCAGCCTCTTCGAGGGGGCAACCTCCTTCACATTACACAAATGAACAATTCTTGGATGATACAAATGATAAAACCTCCTTTCTATATATAGGAGTCTAAGGGGTCACAATATAATCAAAGCTGACATAACAATAATAATATAAGGCCACAACGATAACAATAGTGGGCTTCAATGGGGCACACTAATAGCAATATGGGAACAATAGGGGCACAACAATAATAATAGGTCCCTAGTATTATAGGGACCTAACATGCCCCTCTGCTTCAAAAAAGTGTTGTCCTCAATGCTTGAGTAGTTTTGGATGCTTTTGTATAAAATTCTCATCCTCCCATGTGGAATATTTAGTGGGTAAGTTATTCCATTTGATGAGATACTCTAAAATTTATCGATTTCATAGCTGTCATGTTCTTGTTTCTATGACTGCTTTAGTTTCTAATATGATTTTTCCTTCCTCGTCAAGTTCTGGCAATGTTGTTTGAACTGGGAGCTTGTCACCTATAACCTTCTTTAAGCATGAAACATGGACAACTGGGTGCACTCGTGAAGTTGCAAGAACCTCCAATTTGTATGCCATAGTACCAATCTTTTGCAACGCCTTGTATGGACCATAATACATTGGTGATAATTTATTATTCTTCTTAGCTTTCTTGAGGGACATTTGTTTATATGGTTGTGGTCGTAGAAATACCCAGTCACCTACATCAAAACTTCTTTCGCTGTGATGTTTATCTTCTTGTTGTTTCATTCTATTCTGCACCAAAGTGAGGTTATCCTTTAAGAGTTGGAGAACTTGTTGTTGATGCTCGATGTGATCTTCCACTACTTGAACCTCAAAATTTCCTCTTAAATATGATGTGATGGATGGTGGATGGTATCCATAAAGTGCCATAAATGCGGTCATTTTTGCTGCAATATGGAAGGAAGTGTTGTACCACTATTATCCGGACTTAAATAGGAATGCAACAAATTACAAAGATAACCATAAACACATATATGCAGCGGAAATAACACTTCATTTCATTAATGTAAAATACCAAAATATGCTTACAAACAGTAATGGAAATAAACTAGTTAGGGCGATGGTAGCTTATCTCTGAGAAGAGATGTATGGTGGCTACATGCCTCTGAACTATGTTACAATGAGGCTCGAAGGCCTATTTATTGTTGAGAAACAATGGAAAACCCTTAACATTCCAAAACCTAACCCTAGAAGATGAAATGCCAAGCTGTGGGCCCTGTTTGGGTAAATTGGTACATCAACTTCCCGGGGTCATAACTTTGGCATACAATCTTCGTTTGACGCGTACAATAGCTCGTTAGAAATATCTATCCAAGCACTACTACTTTGGGAAGGGCAATGTGGGTCCAGAAAAGCCACGTTGCCTCTAGATTTCCCAAAAAACGTCGTTTAGGGCCTCAAAATGACTCCGGAAGTTCAGGACCCGAAAAATTGCTAAAAATAGTAAGTTGTACTACAATTAAGGAAACTGAAAATGCTGAGAGAAACAATGGTGGGGGTCCAGGTGGACTTGGCAAGTGGCCACCAATATCCACCTGGATCATTCCTCCCCCCTTAGGAAGCAATGATCCCCATTGCGTTGAGTTCCTCCATGAGATGAGGAAACTTTTGTTGAACTTGGTCCCTGGTGAGCCACTTGCCTTGGTGAAGGAGTTGGCCTGCTTTGACAACTCGATACAATTTAATATTTTGTTGAAGAGTGTTCTTGATCTGTGTGTCCATGATCCGATCAGTTACAGCTTGTTCCATGCAATCTGGATTTAATTCTGTCGGTGTGAGTTGTTCTCCAATGTCAGATGTGTCTAGCAATGGTGGAAAGTATGGCCAAAGGCAGTCCACATTGAACACTGGGTGCAGGCCAAGGAATGGAGGATGCTAAGCTCAAATGCATTGTCTCCCACAGCCTTAGTAATGGTATAAGGACCAAAGTGGATTTGTCTCAGTTTCTGATAGGCTCCAGTAAGACATTCCTTTCGCAAATGCAACCAGACTTTGTCACCCACCCGAAACTTGTGTGGCACCCGATGTTGATCATGTCGTTGCTTGTACTTGGCATTTGATTTCTCAAGAATGTCATGGAATTGCTGATGAATATGTTGGATGTGCTCAATGAAGCTGGTTTCCTTGTCTATTTCAGACTGGACATGAGCCAAATCTGTGTGAGTAGCTGCAAGTGGCATGGCCACATCAATGGGGCATAGTGGATGGAATCCCAAGCCCACCTGAAAAGGGCTGTGGCCAGTCGAGATATGAAGAGCTCGGTTGTAGCTGTGCTAAACATAGGGGTGGCTCTCGTCCCATGTGTGTGGATGCTTTGAGTTGTACATGCGTAGAATGTGTACAATCATCCTATTGACAACCTCTGTCTGGCCATCAGTTTGAGGATGGAAGGCTGTGGACTTAGTGAGTTTGGTGTCTAGGATTGACCAGAGACTGGACCAAAATGTACTGAGGAACTGACTGTCCCGATCTGAGATGATAGACTGTGGGATCCCAAAGTGCACCCACACTCGTTCAAAGAAGAGTTTAGCAGTGGTCTTTGCGGTATTCTTCTTGCAGGCCACCATAATGACCATCTTCGAGAACCTGTTGAAAACCAAAAAAACACAGTTATTTCCATGCTTAGTGGAAGGAAGGTCTGACATGTAATCCATGGAGATGGATTCCCAAGGTTAACTAGGGGTAGGAAGTGGGGTATAGAGGCCTTGCTTCATGATGGTCGGTTTGGAAATGGCACAAACAGTACATGATATGATGTACTTCCAGACATCCTGTTGAAGATTCAACCAATAGAAATACTTTTGCATTACTGCCACTATTTTCTCGACCCCAAAATGCCCAACAGTGCAACTGTAGTGTGCTTCCAAAATCATCTTGGCACGCTTGCTTGAAGGAACACAAAGGTGACCCAGGTGGAATACTAGGGCATCTAGGAGGTGAAAATCTGGAACATGCCGACCCTCCAAGAGTGTCTGGTATGTGTGGCCGAATTCTGGGTCACTTTTGTAGAGAAGTGGCCAATTAGAAGTCTCGTGCCCACAAGAGTTGAGCACGGTGGTTAACACCATGATCGGTAGTCGACTAAGGCAATTTGCAAAATTATTGGTGCTGCACTTCTTATACTTGATATTCAAATGGAACTGTTGCAGGTATGTAGACCACTTTTGACGACGATCATTCTACAATTTCCCTTGGGTCTGTATGAACTGCAGGGGTCGGTGGTCTGTGTGGATGACCGTTTCCTTCCCCAAAATGTAATGCTTCCATTGTCGGCAGACCTGCACAATGGAATACATCTCTTTATCATAAGTGGGATACTTCTATACTGTGTCTGAAATTTTTTCACTGTGATATGCCACTAGATGCACGTGTTGAGTAAGGACTGCCCCAATAGCATAGTCAGAGGCATTTGTCTGAACCTCAAATGGTTGTTGTAAATCTGGTAACGCGAGCATTGGTGCCGTGCAGAGGCAATCTTTCAACTCTATGAATGCCTTCTGTTGAGATTTAGAGCAAAAGAATTTTGCTTTTGCTCCTCCCTTGGTGACTTGACTCAAGGGCCAAGTGATATGAGAAAATGCCAACACAAACCTGCGGTAGAAGTTGGCAAGACCTAGAAAGCTGCGGAGCTCTATCAGAGTGGTTGGAGATGGCCAATCCCAGATGACTTGGATCTTGGCTGGATCCACATGCACCCCCTATTCATCAATAATGTATCCCAAATATTGAACCTGGATCATGCCAAAAGTGCATTTCTCCAAATTGGCACATAGCTTGTGTTGTCACAGTGTTTAGAGAACCTGTCAGATGTGGTGGAGGTGCTCTTCCAAACTCTGGCTGAAGATTAGAATGTCATCCAAGTATACCACTACAAATGAGTTGGTGAATGGCCACAAGATGTCATCCATTAGCCTCATGAAGGTTGTAGGAGCATTCACCAATCCAAAAGGCATAACCAACCATTTGAAAAGGCCCTCCTTGGCTTTGAAGGCAGTCTTCCACACATCAGATGGTTCAATTGGTACCTGGTGATATCCTGACTTCAAATCGGTCTTGCTGAAATATTTTCCCCCCTTTAGTTGTCCAGGAGGTCATCAATCCATGGGATCAGGTACCTATTACGGACAATGATCTTGTTCAGCGCCCGATAATCAATACAGTCTCCAAGTCCCATCCTTCTTCTGTACCAACACAATCGAGCTCCCACAAGGCGATGAACTCGGACGGATATGACCTTTCTGTAGCAGCTCCTGAATTTGCCTCTTGATTTCATCGTTCTCTAGAACGGAGCGCCGATAAATTGGTCCATTGGGTAGCGGCGCACCTGGGGTCAGATTGATGGAGTGCTTGGCCTGACAGTGCAGAGGAACCCCTATGGGGGAGGTGAAGATGTCCTCGTACTCCTCCACAACCTTGTCCATATGTAGTTGTCGTGCAGAGGGGCCCTGGCTGGAGGCCGTGGCCACTGTATACTTCTTTCCTTGAGGGCGTATCATCAGGAAAACAAATTTCCCAGTTTTGGAAATGAGCTTACTGCATTGTTTTGCAGTAATCAAAGAGATGGCGGTAGGCGGTGCCAACCTCTGGTATCCGTAAACATTATTTCCCAATGATAATAAACAGCACGGGGCCTTATCAACACAAATGTCACTTCCACAAGTATGGTTGTCCTAAATAATACATCACAAACTTCAAGGGGAGAAATGTCACACAATACCTCATCCGTGAAGGGCTTGATGTTGTATGGAAGGCAACACTGCTGGCTCATGCGAAGATTTCGTCCTTGGTGAAGCCACCTAATGGTGTACGGTTGTGGATGTGCTGTGGTCGGTAAACCCAACCACTTCACGACCTCTGCTAAAATGAGGTTCTTTTGGCTCCCGCTATCAACAATGAATTGTAGAGGGAGCCTTTTACCCACATTTGGGAGTGGAAGAGACGCTCCTCCTCCTCTGGATCTTTGGGTTCATTTTTTCTGGATCTTGGTGGTAGCAACAGTGGCGTTGGGATCTGCATCAATGATCTACTTCCCTTTGTCATTCTCCTTGTCGGGTTCTGAATCAGAGTCAGAACATGCATCTGATTCTGAAACCTTTAGCTCAGCCACCAGTGACTGGTTGGCCCGCCACTCACTTGTGTTGTGAGTGGAGCTCTTATGGAACTCACACCATTTTCCTGTGTCCTTTTTCGGCTTCGCAATGTTGTTGTTAGCTTGTAGCTTTGGTGGGTTGTCTTGGGATACCCTGCCTTGGCTTTGTCCTTTGTTCTGTGGTTTAGGGGCACCTTTTCCTTGCTTCAGATTTGCAGATCCAAAGTCTTGCTTCTTTTGTTTAAACTTCTGCTCGACCTTGACGGCATATCGGTATGTTGTGATGAGCGAGGAGATGTTCAGGAATTCTATTTCTTCTTGGATGTACTTGTGCAGGCAGCCATGGTATTTGAGTATCAAATGTTGTTCCAAATCCTTGATACCCAACTTTGTGCGAAGGGTATGGAAAAGATTGGTGAACTCCGACACGTCTTGGTCCCTTCCCTGCCGCAACATGGTCCACTTTATGTATTCATCCTCATAGATTCCGATAGGGTAGAATTGCTCCTTGATGGCATCCCAGAATGAATTCCAAGTGGGTGCGGCTGAAACTAGTGAGCTGGTATTTTCATCCTTCTGCTCGCAGCAGGATTCCCATGTGTCCTTGACATGGGGAGCTGCTTTGAGAAGAGCAAAAAAATCTTTTCCCGGCTTGAAATTCATGAACAGAAAAATAACCCTCTAGCAAATTTAACCATTTATCTATGGAATTTGCATTTATCTGACCCTCAAATATGGGGATTTCAAAATTAACTTGTACCTTAAAGGGCGTGGTGTTTCCAGAGTAGCTGCTAGAAGCTGATGCATTGCTTCTGGGTAGTTGCTGAAGGATCTTGGCAAAGTTGTCTATCATCGTGTTCTGTTGTCACTCGAGGGCTTCTTCGAGCAAGACTCTGATAGGATCTCCTACCCCCTCATCTTTCTTCTCATCTGCCATGAAGAGACCGTTGGGATTTGTGAGGCTGGTCTTGCAAAGTTTCGACCAGTTCAAGCCCTAACTCCTTATATCCCGACCTCGTTGGGGACATGCAAAGAAAAATAGAGAAAAATTAGACCGCTCTGATACCACTGATCCAGACTTAAACAAGAATGCAACAAATTACAGAGATAACCATAAACACATATATGCAGTGGAAATAATACTTCATTTCATTAATGTAAAACACTGAAATATGCTTACAAATAGTAATGGAAATAAACCAGCTAGAGCGATGGTAGCTTATCTATGAGAAGAGATGTATGGTGGCTACATGCCTCTGAACT
>APFE031184556.1:0-41454 GCA_000404065.3 Pinus taeda | reverse complement strand
ATTAACCATCTCTATCTCTTGAGCTTTGAGAGGGGTCTCCAAGGGTGGAAGCTTTTATTCCTCATGGTGTATATTTGAGTGATGATTATCCTCATGATCATGTGAGTTAATGGGTGCCTCATGTGTCTCCTTACCAACCATGGCCCCTTCAACTACTTTTTCATATTCTTCCTTGATCCACCTCATCATCCTTGCATAATTCCACTGAATTCCCATTGTTTTTTACATGCCTCTTAGTTGACAGAACTCCCCAAAGGATAAATACGCCTGAATTTCATGGCCCAATGATTGGTATGCCTTCCAATTTGTTTCCAATAACTCCACATCAGTTGTTATCATCTCTTTCCATCTTGATGCATCACCCATAATTTTAGGCATAGTGGATTTTTTGTATAACTGAGAATGGTATTGATTCCAAATTATGGTATGAATCAACTGCTCCCCCACATCAATCATCATTTTTTGCATAGTAATCGCCTCATTCCAGGTTACTTCCATGTTATTTGATTTAAACCTTTCTTCAGATCCCATGATTTTTTAGCCTTTTATTCTGGTCTTGGAAGTCTTCTTCTTGTCATCACTAGGCTTAAGGCCCACAACAGGCTAAGATTAAGCTCTGATACCACTATAATATCCTATCTAGTGATTCTTTGTAATTTTGAGGAAATTCTTTGAGTTTATATTAAGTTGTCTAGTGATATCTTTTGTCAAGCGGTTTGGTTATACTATGTTGTAGGTGGTTTCTTACAAATTTAACTTGAGAAGATAAACAAAAAGAACAACATGTGCCCAAATACAACATTCTAGGAATTCAAATTGATTTATTTAATTCTTATAAATTCACACATAGGTGATACATAACTTTTCAATAATGTAAACAAACTAGAATAACTCTCTTAATTGTATTTCATTATATATTCAATATGCAATACATAGGTAGTAATGGAATAGATAAACCCGGGATCTTTCCACAAGGGAAGCCTCCAAGAAAATTAGTTAAAGTTGAGGATTAGACCAATCATGTAACCTAGAATTACCAATTCCATCAGATGTAACAATATCACTGTTGACTGAGCGAGAAACTTCACACAAATATGAAAGGGTGTTTAATAATCAACCCACTCATTCCCAGCTTAGATATTTTCTCTGTTCAACTTGGAAATAGTCCACAACGTACCTAAAATTATTAGTTTTGCATAATAAGAAACAAGTTGCCACGTTGTTGATGAACACTTCATCAAATTGACCCCTTTTTGTACAATATTTCCAACAATCACACATAGGAGTATTATGGTTATTATACGAAGAGAACCTGACCTTTTCCAACAAAGGATTCAACCCAAAAAATAAGTTTTTTGACCATCGTAGGAATGGGGATATTCAAATGTCCTTTTTCCTTGAGAAACTCTTCTTGATAGTGATAACCTTTCTAGTGTGTGAACCAAGAAACCTGTGTTATGTCCTCCCTTTAAATTTTAGCTTTAAACAATAAGGAACTTTGACTTGAGAGAAGTGAAACTTGTGCTTCTCTAATGAACACTCCCTTGGTGCCAAAATAAGAAATTGGACCCTCTAAAACTTTGTCTTTTCATCCCACTTATGAAGATAAATGTAGGTGTGAGAGTCTGATGCTTGGACAAGGGTAGTGTCCTCATGTTCATCACCTATGTTCATGAAAATTTATGATGCCAACAATCTCTTGCACAAATTATGATCAAGTATTCGAATAAAATCAATAGCCAAGCCAAATGAGCACCAATAGAATATTTAAGATAATCTTCCCTTTATAGCTAAGTAGGGTGGCCCTCGAAGTCCACAAAAATCAACTATTGAGTTTCGCTTGAAACTCTTGAAACTCACTTGAGTTTATTCTCAATGTCAAGTGGAAAATGATAGAATGGGATGCTTTGAAATTGAGTCCATCTTCCATTTATAATTATCCCTTGAGCCTCCTTCTAGCTTCTAGATTCTCCTTTTTCCCTATTATTTTATTGGTGGGGCCCAATTTCCACTAGGAGACTTTTTTCACCATTTTGAATTAAATAATAATTTTCCTCCTTTATTAATAAAATATTATTTTTCCATCAATATCCAATAAAATAATAGTTTTCCTCCATCCTCTAATAAAATATTATTTGCAGCCATTCTCTTTTAAAATAATAATTTTCCTTCCTTCTCTAATAGAATATTCTTTTGTCGTCATTCCATTAAACTAATAATTTCTCCCCTTTCTCACAAAATAGTATTTCCCCCCTTTTATTTTTATCCCAAAATTTAGCAAAACTCTTAAGTGATTTTTGCATACAAAAAAATTGGAAACATACAAAGCTAGACACATCAAATTTGGGTGGACCCCAGTCTATCCTTTTTCTTTGATCATAACATTTGGATTTTGCTCGATCTTCCTTGGATGACTTAAATTTTAAAGCTATTTGGTGTGCTTTAGCCTAACTTCCCAATGATTTGGTGGCATCATTATTAATATCGTGGTTTAACATTTATGGCATTGATATGCTTGAACACAAATTGAATAATAAAAAGGTTTGGTATATCATTGAACAAGTTAAATTTGTGCTTAGAATTGTTTTCCAATTTTATGAATCTGCCATTTCCTTTTATTCACAAACAAGGAAAAATCAAAGATCGAGTATGGAAGTGAAAGGAATGGTGATTTATCCCCACTTCTCAACACACATGCACAATTAACTTCCTGTGCAACTCTGCAATATGCACAATGAACTTCCTTTGCACTCTGGAAGACTCACGTGCATCAAATGGGTAAATCAACTCACACGTGGAACCAAAAAACTTCAGTTTAGTGAACATTAGATAAAATAAAGTAGAAGCATATTTAGAAGTACATAATTATTTTGTTGTTGACATAATTATCATTGTCCTAATGATGGGTCCTCTTTCGGATTTGAAACTTTGAAAAACTTCAAATACTATTGTGGATAATCTAAAATCTCATTCTACAAAAAAAAACCACAAAAACCTGAAATCTATCAAAATTATCATCCACAAAATAGATGCTGAAGCATTTAATTATTGTGTTGTAGATACAATTACCATCAACACTATTCAAAGTTCTTGCATAATTTGTAATTGTTGATTATGGTGAAACTTAACCTTGTTTAAAGGTTGCCTTCGTTGTTTTGGGGCCTACGACAGATGCCAACCTTGATAATCTACATAACATTGATTCATTGTGCGAAGGTGTAGAGGAAGCTTTCTTCCTCCACACTATGCATAATGTATCAATGTTGAATAATTACCATATTGGTGTGGATGCGATAAAATCAACATGAAGTAGGTGTATTGATTAGTCATAAACCCACATGTCATTCTTATTCGTTGTATTTTGTATAGTAACCTTTGTTGAAGAAAATGTAACTAGGTTTGGTCTTCATAATGACATGATCTTTGTAAATGATGTAATAAAGAAAATATATTACTTTTGTATGCCTTGCTACATGGGTTTCATGGGAAAGAAGTGTCACTAGGTGAAAGACTTCTTCTTGATGTCTTTATAATTTTATTATTATGAGTCATTTCATATATAAAATCTCTCTAAGAAGCTTATGTAAATTCATACAAGACTTCAAGAATGTGGAACAACCCTCCAAGACCAAGAACAATCCTTCAAATGCAAGCACACTGAAGTCTGCAAGAAAAACAACGAAGAGATCACCATGTTGGCTCGAAAATGGAATTAAATGAATAAATGCAAGTCATGTCATCTTGGGCAATAGACATGTTGATTCATGGATGCACTTCGTCTCATTTAAAGAGCACCAATTACTATAAAAATGTCGCTATATTATCCGAAATAAATCAGAATCGAACTCACATTTTCTTAGAGTTGCAGATAGATACAAGGTGCAGGAAGGAGATCTCGGTTGGGTAGAAGATCTTAGAAGGCCTACTTAAATACGATTATGATCACAACAAGGAAGGATGATAATCCACTCCTCCTCGGTGGTGTACCTCCTAACATAAAGAATGATCATTGTCTCTCGGTGAGATATCTGAAACCCTACAGGAGCAAGAACAATCTCGGCAACTTAGAGCCTCGAGTCACAGTGCTATTCCTCGACAATTATAACAGGTTCCATGCAATTATGATCTCAGTGTGTTGTCCCTATGTTAATTTGTATCAAGGTCAACAATCTTAGTCACATTATATTGCATTTGTAACATGTTCTTGACACAACTGTGATGACTTCGTAAATCCTACAGGAGCATGGAGAGTATTGTAACACAGTCTCGACATAACCACAATTGACTTCGGTGCAATGATATATTAGTTACAGTCTTGACTAAAGATCATGCACTGCCCTAATTTCTTATCACAGTCTTAGATTGATGAGAAGGAACAATATCAAAACCTTCACATACTTCTTAAATTATGCCACAGTCTCAGCATACTGATGGTGAAGAAGATCCACATGATATCTCTGTAGGAGTCTTGGTATGAAGAGAAGGAAACATAATGAAAATGAAAAATGGTTACAATTTAAACGTAATGAGAAGTAGTGATAAGCATTAATTTCTTGGCATAATAAGAAAAGGTGACAAGTCTCAGAATACACCCTTGATATGATCACAGTCAATGTGATAATGATCTCAGCAAGTGTGGAGTGATGATCTTAGTAAAGGAGCAACAATGATGATCTCAGTGGAGTTGTAGCAGCAGTAAGCATAGAAACAGTAATGAGGATGACTTCAGTAGTGAACGGAGGAATGAATTGATGATCTTGGTCTTGGAGAGGAAAAATCTGTCAAGGGTCATGGTCTTGGTATTCGTTAATGAAATCTATTAGAAGAATTTTCCGTGGGTTTTTCTCTCCAAGAGGGAGAGGTTTTAGCTATGGCACAAAGCCAAATATTTGTGTTCTTGTCTCTTTTGTTTTGACAACAGTTTGATGAAGTAAACACACACACACTAATAATGAATGGAACATCAAGCTAAGATTAATTGCCTAAGCACTTCACAAATTGTTTTCATGTAACGAAGAATCAACTTAATTATGCATGCCCTCCATTTTTCAGCCTGGTATCAGAGGGATGGATTTAGTAGTCAAAGTAAGGGCAAAAAAGAGACATTCAAGAATCAAGCTTATATAAGACATTAAATAAACTGAAAGATCTACATGGCAGAATCAAAACCTATTAATGATCAAACCCTAGATCAGACATCAATCTACAACAGCAAGGGTTTTGAATGTCTAGCGACTTGAACTCAATATATATCAACAATTTATTAGATACATCAACTTGAAGATAGAGAAGGAAATCTTCCTATGAAGGATCTCGGTTAGAGGAAGCATCAATGCCTCAACAATAACCTACATGATCAAGGTGAATATTACATCTTCACATCTCAAGTAAGTATATTTCCATTCTACAATCAAGTTTGGTTTTATGACTTCATGATTGCAAGAAGACCTATATGTGTTGAATGGGTCATCAAGGGTCTTGCATGGAATGAGAAGGAATGCCATTATCCTTAAAGAATTCAGTACATCAAAGTCTCCTTTAAAGTCATAAGAACTTGTAGGGTTCTATAAAGCAAGAAAGGAGACATAAGAAGAATGCATGAAATTCTAGAGGACATACTATTTGAAATACAGTAAAGAATAATGAAGAAATATCTTTATGAGATCTGAGTTATGAGATCTGGGAAAATTGATAAGAAAATAAACATCGTTTATATTGATATTGATAAGCAAGGTAACAACCGTCCATGAACAAGAAAGTTACCTCAATCAATAGTTTGTGGTCTCTATGTCAGATGGAGAAAAACAAGTTGATAGGACTCAAATAAGTGCAGATAAGTAAAGGAAGGTTGATAAGACAAATTAGTACTATGAAAGAAGAGCTCATATCGCCGGAAGGGTGGAGGAAGCTAAAGAAAGGATAATAGATCTCCATTATGAGTGAGATGGTGCCCCTCTCAAAAGGATCCGATCAAAATCGTTTGCATATATGACCACGGTAAGAAGATGCATCACGACATCATGGAATCAATAGCTCGTATAGGAAGGACATGGATCTTGGGAATCTCATTGTACATTAAAGGAAAGGAAGAAGTCATCCAGGACAAAAGGAAACATTTTACAGATGGTGATAGATCCTGAAGAGTCTCCAATAAAAAAAATAAAAAAATATTAGCAGAGTATCCCCTAAGTCTGGGAAGGCAGCAAGTGCTTCATTAGGAATTCAAACTTATGGAAATAATGAGATGAAGGATTAATGACATGATGGAGCAGATCAAGGGATTGAAGATTCATTCAATTTAGAAAGCTGTTGAAAGTAGCATGAAGGGAAAATGAGGTATGTATGCTTGTATTTGTATTTGATTTGATATCATAATGTCATGATATATGGTTGTAGGTAAAATGGATCAAGCGTGATCAAAAAGGAAAAGGATCTCCTCCTCTGAAAGGATGCAGAAAGACATAAGTCAAACTAGATGAAACCAACATAATATGTCCTCATATGAGGTATGAGGTAGTTGACTACAATTGAAGAACTCTGAGAGCTCCTAGGAATAAAAGACATGACGATGGAAGAGACCATGAATTATGAAACCATGATGAAGTCAATAAACATCCAAAAGATCAAGAAAATTTGACCAGGAAATCTCCCAGAATGATGTGAAGACTCTGATGGAAGTCTGAAAAGATGAATACCCTTGAAAACATATAACGTTGGGAGATGTGTCAACATGTATGCAGGATGATTGATACCTACAAGAAGATGTCGATAGAAAAAGTCCATCACCAAAAGGTAATATGTGTTTTTTTTTGGTATTTGACCTCCTGGAAAAGTTTGGGTATGTGTGCAGGGCCATGGTAAGAAGAGTTGTGAAGGATGTCTCAACTATGTACCTCATGATCTAGAGCAATCACTCCTAAAGGAAAGGTGAATATCGATGGCCTTATGAAGGAAGCCCCATATGTAAATCCAATGAGGATACTTTATGGGAAATAAGGAATGACTTGACGGAGGAAAGTGATGGATGGATAAACCCTACATGTGAAGAAATTGATGACATCAAAGTCTCGCTTCATCAGTCAACTAGAAGACCCTATAAAGCACTGATGATAGAGTTCCTAGGTAAGATGGAGCTCTAGGAGGTTCCTATGAGTAAAGGATCTCGAGCAAGTTTCTAAGTAAAGATAAACTTAGAAGTCATCCTCGGGTAAGAGGGATAGAGACACAACATTCTTGTCTTCATTTTGGAAGAAATAATGGAGGATTTTGTAATTGTCTGGCATCCAACACTCTTTCAGGATGTGGTAGGGCATACAAGACAAGAGTAGGCAAGAGGATTGATATTCTTGAGGGTTGGGAACCCAAGATGAGAATAGTCCTAGTAGGGCATACTTGGAGAACACCCGGGTACGTATGATCCTAAGAGAGACAATGATGATATGTGTCTATCATTCACTGGACTCGCCAACATTGTGCTCTGATCTAAGTAAGAGATTGAACTGCTAGTCAAGGCCTTGCTATATGGAAACAATGTTGGTTCAAATGATTCTATAACAGATGGATTACAAATTCGATTCTTCTTATGAGAAATTCTTAAAATTGAGAATGACCAAGTACCATTATGAATACCTCCCTAGTTAAGAGGAAGTGTTGAAGAAAATGTAACTAGGTTTGGTCTTCATAACGACTTGATATTTGTAAACGATGTAATAAAGAAAATAGATTATTTTTTATGCCTTGCTACATGGGTTTCATGAACAAGAAGTGTCACTAAGTGAAAAATTTCTACTTGATGTCTTTAGAATTTTATTATTATGAGTCATGTCATATGTAAAAGCTCCTTAAGAAGCTTATGTAAATGCATTCAAGTCTTCAATAATGTGGAACAACCCTCCAAGACCAAGAACAATCCTTCAAATGCAAGCACACCGAAGTCTGCAAGGAAAAAAATGAAGAGATCACAATGTCGGCTCGAAAATAGAATTAAATGGATAAATGCAAGTCATGTCAGCTTGGGAAATAGACACGTCGATTCATGGATGCACATAAGCTCATTTTTAGAGCACCAACCACTATAAAAAGGTGGCAAGGGTATCTGAAATAAAACAAAATAGAACTCGCATTTTCTTAGAGCTACAGATTGATGCGAGGTGTAGGCAGGAGATCTCGGTTGGGTATAAGATCTCAGAAAGCCTCGTTTGACACAAAGTCAAAGTTACTTATGTTGTAAATGGCTTTCGATAATAATAAATTGTGGAACATAGCCACTTTGTTTGATGTTTCATTGCAATGTGTATAAGAATAGATTGATGGAGATACCAACATGTCAATTCCTAAATAACAACTGATTTACACAAAATCTCAATCTAAAATGCATGAATAATGAATTCTTACAGAAACAATTCAATGCCAAACCCATCTAAGCAAATTTGATGTGAGAAATTTTGTAGAGGTCGAAGCCAACACATAAAACCCATATTTTGTCGCTTATAACTTTGAATTGTTACATTGAAGAAATTATATTGGCCATCAAATTTTCAAATATAGGAACGTGCAAAAGGAGGAGTGTTGTCGATCGCATGGAAACAAATCATAAACAAATGGGAACCACTATTCCCTCCATCCCTATTTTATAACAATGTGAGATTAAGAAATTGATCAGTCCTCGCATTGCTCCTATGTCGCCTCTTGTAGGACCTTCATAGGCTACTCTTACCCACCCGAAATCCACGTATCTGAGGTTGATTTTGGTAATGTTTGGAACAAAAAAGGAGCCCACCACTTTGCTATGAGGGATCTCCTTTAGTGAGAATCTTTCTATTTAAGTGCACTGAAAATGTTTACATCCACAAGATTGATCATGTCCACTGGAAAAGTTGTAATGAATGAATATAAATGTCAAGCACAATCATAATGAAGACACCTAATTTCTCAATGTAGAAATTCAATAAGAATCCATTTTCATGATTTAATATTGATTTAAAATAATTATCGCTACTGATAGGAAATGTTGATACATTGTGTGGAGTGCAGAGATGTGGAGGAAGAAACCTTCCTCCACACTCTGCATAATGTATCAATATTATGGAGATTTTTTCAACCCCCTGCCCTCCATTTCTTCCTTTGCACTCTGCACAATGTATCAATGTTATGGAGATTTGTTTAGTCACCCCCTACCCCACTCCACCCCACTCCCTTGTCTAGGTAAGGGACCTAGAACCTTGTGAGTTTTGGCATCATTGGGTAGAGAAATAGCGGTTTCAAGCATAATAGTGGCAATGTCAGTGTTAGAGCACTCATTGACATATTAGCCACTTGCAAAATTAGTCTTTTTTTTTTTTGAAATGATTTTTCAAGTACTTACAAATACCAAAAACAAAAATCCCTCCACTAGGGGAATTATGTCACATCAAGGTTCCTTAGCCAATGAAAAATTACACATAAGATTTCTAGAAATTCGAAATTTATTTTGAATTTATAGAAAAATAGGAATATTCAACATTTCCGTGAAACTTTGGTTAAAATTGCAAAAAATTGGGCAAAATATTCGAAATCCAACAAACTTTGATTGCAAGGCGAGTGCTATACTCCTTGCCGAGGTTGGGACTGGTAAAATTTAAGGGCCAAAAAATATATTTTTATAGTTTTCAAATAATTTCAGAGTTAACAAATATATTTGTGATAACTTTTGTTTAAAAATATAAGTGAACAAAATAAACTTCAATAACAACAGTGACATATTAAAATTTACATGGGAAATTTAGTAATGTAAAAAACTATATGGAAAGGATTACTAACTTTAATTTATTAGTAAAATTAGATACATAAGTTGAATGTTAATTTTCATTAGTCTCCTCACCCACTCTTCAACCATTACAAATGAGGACTCCTATGTATTTATAAGCTTAATTAGCAAAATTAAATACACAATATTAAGCTCAACTATGCATGAATTATATCACCCACTCATTTCTCGCCCATTATAAATGAGGAATAATGGCTTATATATAGGGTTTATTTCATGTAATACCATGTGCCCAAAGGTTTATTTCATGCAATACAAAATGCCCAAAAACACGACTCATTTGACACCTTTGTAACATTCCATAAGCATGAAGAAGTCAAAAAAAATATTATACTTATTGGCATTGTCTAACGAGGAGATGATTTTCCGTGGACAACAAATTTCTTGTCAAAATCCGATTATTTTTTCTTCTTCAAGAAATATGACCGTCAGACTGTTTGAATTATTTTTTTAATGTTGGAAATGGATTCAACACCATCATGAACCCCTAGGGCACCCAAAATTCTAAGGCTTGACAATTGTAACTTGGATTTCCAAAAAAATCTGCATGATTTCGTCAAAAGCATGTCGAATTTTCCATTTTTTTGGGGAAAAAACATCACCTCCTTAGACTACTCTATAATTATTTATTTGATTGATTTAGTCTCACATATAAAAATTTCTTACTTGAGACCAAATAAAAAATTGAGAGAATAGTCCTTCTATCTCCATGCTACTAATCCAATCCTAAAACATCTCTCATCATGTTTGTTTATACCTTCGCAAAATTTTTGTGAACATATTATCTTAAGACAATTTTCTCCAACTGTAGCAACCCATCATCTAACACTTGGAAAATCCAATGATATCTAACATCAATGTGCTTCGTCTTAGGATGTTATGGTGGATCTTTTCCTAAATGAATGGTATTTTGGTTGTCACAATGTAGTATAGATTTATCTTGTCTTATTCTCAGCTCTACTATGAATCATTACATCCACATCATGTACTTTCAAGTTTCCATTGAAGCTATGCATTATGACTCTATTGTAGAGAGGGCCACTACTTTTTGAATTCTAGACACCTAAGACATTGCTACACCTGCAAAAGCACATAAACAACCAATGGTGGACTTTCTAGTGTCCACAATTCCAACCATATTTTCATGTATATAACCTTCAAGCACATCATATTTATTACTGAAACATAAATAATAATGACTAGTACCCTTAAGATATCTCAAAATTCACTTTACCGCTTGCCAATGTTGATTTGGTCGAATTTCAAGGAACTTGTTCGCTACTCCCACTAAATGTGAAATATTTGGTGGAATACATATCATGGCATAAATCAAGTTTTTGGCTATGAAAGCATGAGAAACTTACTCATTTAGTCCTTGTCCTTGTCATGACAAGGTCACAAATTAGCATTCAGTTTGAAGTGGGATGTAAGAGGTGTGTCCATTGGCTTAACTTCTTTCATATTGAACCTATCGAGCACCTTCTCAATATGTTTTTCTTGTGACCATTTTTTGGTGGTTGAGAAAAATACCACTTGTTGTAGAAGTAGTTGCATCAACACAATATGGCAGAGATGGTTAGAATTGGTAAAATAAAAATATGGCTTGCACAATTGAGAATGAATGAATCAACATGAAAGTACCCAAAACCACATGAAAACGAAATAGGAAGGAAAGTCTTCATTTAATTATTAAAGAACAAAGGCTTTGGTGGCCTTTAGATGAAATCCATAGGCTTCTTTAATTTTGAAAAGCTTGCTGAGTGGCATGCCAATACATGCATTGCTTGAGACTTAGAAGAACTCTTAGTAGAATTCAAGCAATATACCACTACTTTTCTTCTCTTACCAAATGTTGACCCATAGCATCACTATGAGTTTGCATGGATGGACAAAAACCCAATTTTGTAAAATTCTTGACTTAGTATTGCTTGAGTAATAATGTGTTAGAGAGAGGGAAAGAGACCAAGGAGAGAAGGCCATCCTGTAGAGGAAGGAGAAGGAACCACCTGCAAAACACAAATTCCTAGAAGAGTTATGTACAATATACAACCATGGGAGGAATGTCACATGTTCATGATCATGCTCAACAAAGATTGCAATTAGAGATAAAATGTTGGAGGATCTATTTGAGATGCCTAAAGGAATGATAACTGGTGCACTATGAAGTAGAAATATGCATTTTTCTTAGGGTCGTTGATGAAAAGAAAAGATTTTGTTTATAAGTACATGTCCCTAGAACTTGACACGGCCATAGGTGGTCATGCTTCATGGCTGTGAAAGGACTATCAAGCTCAAAGGTCAGCCACTAAAATTGGAAATTGCAACCATCATGAGGTAAGACCCACCCTAATGTGATAATGTGTTGATGTTGAATAACAATAGGTCCAATAAACATGATGATGACTCTCTCTAGTTTTTTTGAAGTTCATTGTGCTAATGGAGAATGAGAACTAAGATACCACTACATTCCTAAAATGCACAAGCTGAGATAAACATGAATGAAGCCATGGCCACCAAGGGAAGAGGTGATCAGGACCTCAGGACTAAGTGTCGTAAAATGGTCAAAAATGAAAGTGTTCAAAACTGGTTTTAACCTAAATGACTGGATAAAGCTCATCTTCCTGTTTTCGGCACCACAAATGGTTCAAAAAACGGTCTCCGTTTGCAAAAGTTATGCCAAAAACACAATCACCCAATGACTCTTAATGTTTGATTTTTTTTCAAAAAAAAAAATTAAAAAAAGAATATTCTTAAAAATATTCTGTGGGACGACCAATGGCAGGCCATCACGTGGCAAGCCTAGAGGCAGCCATGTGGCTCCGAGTATGAACAAAGTTGGCATGTTTAAAATTTTGGTCGTATTGTGGTTTGAACCCGCAACCTACTGAGCACAAGGCATATGTTTTACTGTTGAGTCACAGCAACGGTTCTTGTTATGTGAGTGCAATGAAGTATAGTTAAGGTTTAAAACTCATTTGGGGTAGGAAAAGAAGGGGCCCAGCCCCCCATACCATGTGACCTTCCGCCCATAACCACGGGCCATAACATATAACCATCAGTTCAGCGCGTAATCTGAGGAAAACTGCGAGTTGTATAAATGCGTTCACATGCGCATTAAAGACAAAAATTTAAATCCGGTGGTCAGGTCAGGGTTTGGCGTAGGATATGGCAGAGCACTCCAAAAATGGCAGAATTTCAAAAATTAGTGGGGTTATCTGGCGGTTAGCCAGTTTTAACTGGAGTTTTTCTAGGGGCAGACTGGAGAAATTTTTTTGAGCCATAACTTTGGCTAAGAAAGTCCTTTTTGGACAATTTTATTTATTTATTTTTGGGCTCTTCGACCTTCTGAAACCATTGGAATAGGTTTCATAGCCATATGAGGTCGTTTACAGGTGTTTTTTCTTCATGGAAGTTCCAGGAGCCACCAAGGCCAAATCAGTTTGGGAGCTGCATTGGGAATTGTGCAGCCATTGAATGTGGAGCAAAGGAAATTCCCAAAGGTTTTCAACATTCTGAATCGATTTCTATAGCTCATTTTTCCTGTTGAGACATTCTTCTCACTGTTTAGCTTCAGGGAAGCTTTCAGGGCCACCAGGGACATTTCAGTGCTTGAGCTGTTTTGGGGCTATATTCATCCATTTTTGGTGATTCAAAAGCCTATGTCTACTATTTTTGACCTTCTGAGTCTAATGGCATAGGTTTCAAAATCAATTGAGGTCATATTCACCTTGAAATTCTCGATGCAAGTTTAAAGGCCACTAGGGCCAATTGGGGAAAGTATTGTATCAAAATTATGGAGCTTTTTTCATCCCCCCACCCCTTTCTTCCTTCGCACTCTGCACAATTTATCAATGTTATGGACATTTGTTTAGTCACCCCCAACCCCACCCCACTCCCTTGTCCACGTAAGGGACCAAGAACCTTGTTAGTTTTGGCATCATCGGGTAGAGCAATAGCGGTTTCAAGAATAACAGTGTCAGTGTCAGAGAACTCATCGACATATTGGCCACTTACAAAATTAGTCTTTTTTTTTGAAATGATTTTTGAGGTACTCACAAATATCAAAAACAAAAATCCCTCCACTAGGGGAATTATGTCACATCAAGGCTTGTCAGCTAATGAAAAATTAGACACAAGATTCCCTGAAATTCGAAAATTATTTTGAATTTGTATAAAAATAGGAATATTCAATGTTTTCTTGAAATTTTGGTTAAAATTGCAAAAAATAAGCCAAAATATTCGAAAGCCAACAAACTTTGATTGTGAGGTGAGTACTATACTCCCTGCGGAGGTAGGCACTGACAAAATTTAAGGGCCAAAAAATATATTTTTATAGTTTTTAAAGAATTTGAGAGTGAACAAATATATTTGTGATATTTTTGTTTAAAAATATAAGTGAACAAAGTAAACTTCAATGAAAAACATTGACATCAAAATTTACATGGGAAATCTAGTAATGGAAAAAAGTATATAGAAAGGATTATTAACTTTAAATTATTAGTAAAATTAGATACATAAGTTGAATGTTAATTTTCATTAATATCCTCACCCACTCTTCAACCATTACAAATGAGGACTCCTACGTATTTATAAGCTTAATTTAGCAAATTTAAATACACAATCTTAAGCTCAACTATGCATGAATTATATCACCCACTCATTTCTCACCCATTATAAATGAGGATTAATACCTTATATATATGGTTTATTTCATGTAATACCATGTGCCCAAAGGTTTATTTCATGCAATACCAAATTCCCAAAAACACGAACCATTTCACTCCTTTGTAACATTCCATAAGCATGAAGAAGTCAACAAAATATTATACTTATTGGCATTGTCTAATGAGGCAACAATTTTGCCTGGGCAACAAATTTCTTGTCAAAATCCGACGGTTCTTTTTTCAAGAAATCCAATTGTGGGAGTGTTCGAATTGTTATTTTTTTTAATGCTGGAAATGGATTCAACACCATCATGAACCCCTCGGGCACCCAAGATTCTAAAGCTTGACAATTGTAACTTGGATTTCGAAAAACTTCTACATGATTTCACCAAAATCATGTCCAATTTTCCATTTTTTTCTAGGTGAAAACATCACTTCCTTATAATACTCTATACTTATTTATTTGATTTTATTTAGTCTCACATATAAAAATATCTTACTTGAGACCAAATAAAAAATTGAGTGACTATTGTTTCTATCTCCATGCTACTAATCCAATCCTAAAACATCTCTCATCATGTTTGTTTATCCCTTCGCAAAATTTTTGTGAACATAATAGCTTAAGACAATTTTCTCCAACTGTAGCAAACGATCATCTAACACTTGAAAAATCCAATGATATGTGACATCAATGTGCTTCGTCTTAGGATGTTATGATGAATTTTTTCCTAAATAGATCATATTTTGATTGTCACAATGTAACACATATTTATCTTGTCTTATTCTCAGCTCTACTAGGAATCATTACATCTACAACATGTACTTTCGAGTTTCCATTGAAGCAATGCATTATGATTCTATTGCAGAGAGGACCAGTGCTTTTTGCATTCTAGACACCTAAGACATTGTTACACCTGCAAAAGCATATAAAAAACCAATGGTGGACTTTCTAGTGTCCATAATTCCAACCATATTTCCATCTATATGACCTTCAAGCACATCATCATTATTATTGAAACATAAATAATACTGACCAGTGCCCTTCAGATATCTCAAAATCCACTTTACCGCTTGCCAATTTTTTTTTCTCGGATGGCAAGGAACTTTTTCGCTACTCCCGTTAAATGTGCAATATCTGGTGGAATACATACCATGACATAAATCAAGTTGTTGGCTACTAAAGCATAAGAAACTTGCTCATTTATTCCTTCTCCTTGTCATGACAAGGTCACAAATTAGCATTCAATTTGAAGTGGGATGTAAGAGTTGTATCTATTGGCTTAACTTCTTTCATATTGAACCTATCAAGCACCTTCTCAATATGTTTTTCTTGTGACAATTATTTGGTGGTTGAGAAAAATACCACTTGTTGTAGAAGTAGTTGCATCAGCAAAATATGACAGAGATGGCTAGAATTGGTAAAAAACAAATATGACCTGCACAATTGAGAATGAATGAATCAACATGACAGTATACAAAACCACATAAAAACAAAATAAGAAGGAAAATCTTCATTTAATTATTAAATAACAAAAGCTTTGGTGGCCTTTAGATGAAATCCATAGGCTTCTTTAATTTTGAAAAGCTTACTAAGTGGCATGCAAATGCATGCATTGCTTGAGACTTAGAAGAACTCTTAGTAGAATTTAAGCAATATATCACTACTTTTCTTCTCTTACCAAATGTTGACCCATAGCCTTGATTTATAGATTCTTTTGCAGCTTCATAAAAATAAGCTCCAATTCTGAATGTATATCAATCCCAATGATAATTCCCACCCATAAAAGGATGTTTAGGGTACCAAAGGACAATCTATTAGTGTTATTGAGATCTAAATTGACTTAGTTTAAGCTTCACCTTGAATTTGATGGAATGGGGGCACTTATTATGCTAAAAGTTGGTGGGATTTTGTGTCATACAATTCCATGTGAGTATCATAGGAAAAATCATGCAAATTATGAAAAATCCTCACTATGAGTTTGCATGGATGGACCGAAACCCACTTTTGTAAAATTCTTGACTTAGAATTGCCTGAGTAATATTGTGGTAGAGAGAGGGAAAGAAAGCAAGGAGAGAAGGTCATCTTGTAGAGGAAGGAGAAGGAACCACCTGCAAAACACACATTCCTAGAATAGTTACATACAATATACAACCATGGGAGGAATGTCACATGCTCATGATCATGCTCAAAAAATATTGTAATTAGGGATAAAATATTGGAGGACTTGTTTGAGATGCCTAAAGGAACGATAGTTGGTGCACTATGAAATAGAAATATGCATTTTCCTTAGGGGTGTTGATGAAAACAAAATATTTTGTTTATAAGGACATGTCCCTAGAACTTGACACGGGCATAGGTGGTCATGCTTCATGGTCGTGAAAGGACTATCAAGCTCAAAGGTCAACCACTATGAAATAGAAATATGCATTTTCCTTAGGGGTGTTGATGAAAACAAAATATTTTGTTTATAAGGACATGTCCCTAGAACTTGACACGGGCATAGGTGGTCATGCTTCATGGTCGTGAAAGGACTATCAAGCTCAAAGGTCAACCACTAAAATTTGAAATTGCAACCATCATGAAGTAAGACCCACCCTACTGTGATAATGTGTTGATGTTGAATATCAATAGGTCCAAAAAACATGATGATGAGTCTCTCTATTTTGTTTGAGGTTCATCATGCGAATGGAGAATGAGAACTAAGATACCACTACATTCCTAAAATCCACAAGATGAGATCAACAGGAATGAAGCCATGGTCACCCAGGGAAGATGCCCCTTTGAAAATCAATTGAGGAGGCAATAGATATTAAATTTTAAAGGATTAAATATGCACATCATTATAGATGAGGTCAAAAGAGACATGAGGAAACTTAAAACTTCCCTTGGGAAAAGCATAAGTGATGCTTGATAAGTGGAAGTAGTCAAAACTCAATTGGAAAAAAGGTAATCTGGTGTGAGGAGAACAACCAAATGTGGTAATGTACTTGGAAATTTTGGTACTGAGGATGGAGGAGTTTATCTTTCGATGCAACTTCCAACACTTCTTCACTACTTCAGTGGTTTCTGGGATCTTTGCACTGGTGTGTTGTGGTTGTTGTCTTTTTATATTTTCCACTTTTTTCTTCTTCTTCCCCTCCTTAGAAGCTTCCTATTGCTCCTTCTTCTTCGATCCACTTTGTACTCTTTTTAGGCCTATGTTCTCCGGGTATAATGCTTGTACACAAGCCTTGTCCACTAATTTAGGCTTGAACAACATCACTTGCTCACGCAGATGGTGGTGCATACCCCCCAAATACTTGAGGAGTACATATGGGTTCTTGGGAGAGATACCCAACATTATAGCCATCTTTTTGAATTTTGTGGTGTAGTCCTACACACTTTGGCCCGACTTTTTTCAAAAGTAATGCGACTGGATCCACTAGTCGTCCACGTACCCAATGGGATAAAACTATGACTTAATTAGGTTTTTTAAATCCTCCCACTTAGTCACTGGAGGTTCTCCCTCCAACCTCATATTTTCCATGTGGCTCTCCCACTAAGTCAGTGCATGCCCCCCTACTTTCAGCCACGTGAATGAGATCTTTTGCCCTTCCTTGATCTAATAGACATTAAAATAAACTTCCAATTGCTACAAGTAGTGTTTCATCTTTAGAGTGTCGATATCACTATGGTACAAATTGATATTGACTTTTTCTTCCATTTTAAAAATGGATTAATTCATGGCACTCGAACTGGGTTAATATTTTCCAAGTTCTTTCTTCGTCTAGTTTTTTGTGTCATCCCGATATCGTGACAAATATCCCCAACTTATTTTGTAGGGCTTCCATGAGGAATTTTACATTGGTGTTTATATCCGCGACTTGTTGTTCGAGCTGCAAAGACCTGACCTCTTTAGGATCATGAGGTTTATTTACAAATTAAACAACAATGATTAGGGTTTTACGATTTTCGACCCCACCGACCTAGATCCACAATAAATATCCATAAATACCCAAATAAATTTGTCTCTGATAACATGAAGAGGTTTCCCCTTACACCAAAACCCATAGGTGTTGGTAAACTTTCCAAACTGGTAACTAGGATCTCCAGGGTGGAAATTATGGATTTCGTAGAGGTGCAATGATTGCTCCAATAGCCCCCTTCAAACACAGCTAAGGGAAATCAAACCTAGGTTGAGGCTCTCATACCAAATAATCCATAAACTTTCATGGATATTGTACTGGACAGTTCATCACATCATATCTAATAATAAACTATTGAAACGCAAAATTTCTACACTATTACAATTTTATTGAACTTTAAGATATGCAAAATTAATTGTAATTAGTGCATGCATGTGAATGGAAATTATGAAAAAAGGTAGAGAACAACAAAATAAGCTCACTCACACACATAATACACAAGGTATACTCTCTAGGAAGCCATTTCGAGGGAAAACTAGTTGGAAGGTGAGGCTGCTTCGCTCTCCTTCTCTGTTTGGAAATATGGCTGCACGTACAAAGAAGTAATTCTTGTGGCTTGGGGGATGCTATATTGCACAAATGTTCATTGTGTTCTCTAACTCTTATCTCTCTTGGCTATCTTTGCTTAGCTATGGAACAAGGTTCTCTCAAAAGTATGGAATGTCTATTCCTCTTAGTGGCTCGGTTATAACACACCCTGATAGCCTACTAGTGGTTAATTTTGACTACATCAACTCTTAACTAGAGTTAAAATATAAAATCTTATAAAGACTTTTACATCAAAAATAGGTGGCTATCCATTTTTCCATAAATAATGGGGGTTGACACGACATCCTTCCAAACTATAGGTGTGAGAACAAAAAGGTCAACTTCTGAGTGCCATAACTTTTGCATAAGATTGGCGTGCTTCTTGTGCCATTGGAAATATCTTTGTGTGTAGAATAACATGGAATGGTGCTACACCAAAGTGACAAGGTTTTACCTCCAAAAAACTTTGCTTGATGCCTCAAAACACTCTGGAAGGCTTTAGACCCCGTTTTGCCAAACTGAGTCCCACCAGTAAAAATGGTTCCATGAGTTGATTCCTCCAAATTTTCCACTATGAATGCATCAATATGGATGAAAAACAATATAATGATCCAATACATATCAAAGCACTACATTTTCATAAGCATTACATGTAGGCACACACATATATATACATAAAATTTATGGAAATGTATTACTTTACCAATAATATTTTTGACTAAAATATTTGTCCCTTTGCATAAGGCTAAAAGAATTAACCTTATGCATTGTAATTTTATTTTTGGTCAATGGTGGATTAAATCAAGTTCAATGCACTTACATATACCTCCTAGCGGCAGGGATGATAATTAATTTTAAATTTTGCATTATATAAGTTTAAATATGATAAAAAAAATAAGAAGTAATTTATTTTTAAGCAAAAAAAATAACTAAAAATTTAAGAAACAAAACTCACTTTAGAAATTTTATATTTCCAAAATATTATATGAAATTTAGATTTCCAAATTTATATAAAATTTAAATATGATTAGAAGTTGAAAGGACAAGACTAAAATTCCACTAAGTATCCCAGAAAATAAGAAAGAGACCATTGGGAATTCAATTCGGAAATCATAACCAAAATTCATGCAATCAAAATATTTAGGAGAGTTTACAAAGGCATTAGCAATTATGGTGTTGATATTTCCTATTGCATTCTCAGTTTGTATATATTAGCTGACCTGTCAAACATTTTAAGATTCAAATGCTAGTTTCTCACTATTCATAATCAAGCACAATGTACCTTCTTAAACTCTACTCTATGAGATGTTCAAAACAATACTTTGTAACCAACAATCAACAAAACCTTAATGGAAGAGACCATAATGGAAACACGCAGAATCATAATTTAGTTGTAACCAACAACAAGCAAAACTTTAATGGTGGAGACCATAATGGCAACGAGCATAATCATAATGGAGTTGTAACAAAAAACAAGCAAAACCTTAATGGCGAAGCCCATAATGGCAACGAGAAGAATCATAATGGAGACGAGGAGAAGGGACAAGGTCTGAAAGTTGCGCTTTATCATTCATTCATCATTGTGGGTATTGATCAATTGATCATCACCAAAATTTGGACTTTAAAGGCATGGGGCAACAGTAACTTAATTGGTTGAGAACTCGCTGTGAGGTGATGGTATGGATGTATGTCACCTATGATTACAAAATAAGAGCCAATGCAACTAAACCAATGAGAGTAGAAATAAATAAAATTAGAAAAATTAAAAAGATAAATTATTTTCATTCTATAAGGTTAACTTTATGTATTGCGATTTGATTTTTGGTCATTGGTGGATTGATTCATGGTACCAAATGCATAATACCTACCAGTGGAAGGGATAATAATTCATGGTTTTTTTTTTTTAAATATGATGGTTTAGAAAAATGTTATACGTTGTGTATCAAATATCCGAGATGGTGAGTAAAGTAGGATGACCCCTTTATTTCTTTCGCTTCTTGCAAATATAGCATATAAATACAATGTAAATATTTCCACAGTGACTCATAAACCTATGATTCTTGTTATAAGATTATGAACGATGATGCTTTGCTTGATAGTCTTATAGACATCTAGTACAACATATAGACATGTATAATGCAATATATAACATCTGTTAGAAACATTGAGTATTCAGTTATAGTACTTTATTAATTTTATTAATTAAAATTTTGATATTGAATGCAAATTCAAAGTCCATTAGTTAAGACATTAATCATCTTGTTTAAATTAAAGATAAATGTTGTGAGCATCGATTCATGTTTATATAAATTTAATGATTTTAATTTTATTTTTAAATTTTAATAAAGGAAGAATATGTAATGATAAATTTGTGTTTTCATTATTTAAATTGCAACTTTGAATGTAAATATACTAAAATCTTCAATTAAATTTTTAATTATATAAATAGATTCAATTCCTTCAAAATCCCCATTGGCACTTGAATTTTGTAGATTACACCTTGAAATTATACCAAATGTTTGATAAAATTCTAGATAAAATAAAATGGAAAATATATATATGAAAAAGGGATAAAATGTAGAATAATAAAACTATTTGAAATATTTTAATCATAAAAAAAAAAAAAAATTAATTGCTTTGTGTAATATATACTTAGATTTTGTTTTTTAACCATGTACCATATATACATATGTGACATTAAAATACTTTATGTAAAATGGGCATTGAAATATTTTATTTGTGACCCACACTATTTTATTAAAATGTCAAATATGTACATACATATATGGTAAAAAGACTGTATATATATATAAAGTAATTAAAAAAAAAATCTTATGGTTAAAATATTTAGAGTAGTCTTATTATTCTAAGTTTTGATCGCTTTCCAAATATACATTTTCTATTCTATTTTGTTTAAAAGTTTATAAAACATCTAGATGTGGAAAGGGTGGGAGGAGTTATCTTTCGCCTTGATGAACAACTAGAGACTGAATTTGCTTAGGTCCTATTATACAACTATTTGTCGCACATCCTGTCTCATACTCTCAGCTATCAAACTTTGCCCAAAATGCCTTAGAGAAACAAAAATTGTCAATGAATTCACCATGAAAAACATTGATCAAAGCATCCCCGAAGAAAAGAAGAAGAAATGCCTTGGACATGAGTGGATATTATCACAGGAGATCAATGCCTCCCCATGTGATAATTCTAGCTATACCAAGTAATTCTAGACGAGTTTGTCAAAAAACCCTATTTGCAAGCCCAACGCTAATTTTAGCACGCGAAACTATGCTAGTACTCTTTGGTCTAACTAGTGACTAGTGCTGGCAGTGCAACTTTAGATAGGAAAATCCGCATTGATCCTCTTGAGGCAGTTTCTCCAAAAATTGAGTAGAAGCTTCTCTTACTAGAAGCCTCGAGAACGACAAGTTGGTTATTGTTGAATAAGGATATGGTCGAGTTGTCCCATTTTTAGTCCTTAATCCTACCTTTAGGGATCTTCCCCTTAAGATGTGGACCTTCTTCCCCCTTTTGTGGATCCCTATTTCCCTCTCCTTCCCTATAAATTCATTCCCTTACACCCTCAAATGGTTAGTTAGAATAGATTGGTCATGATATCGCCAAATTGTGCCTAATTGCTACTAATTTGTGAAGGAGAAAGGAGATCTTGAGAAGTCTTGGCTTGGACTTGGAAACCCATCTTGAAGGAGGCCTCCAACATCAAGGTAGTAGTTGTATGCTTCCATCTTGTGTTTATTATTAATAGAATGCATGTTTACTTTTCGTAAGTGTGTAAATGACTACTTGCTTAGTATGATACTCCTTGATATGTCATATGTTTTACATTAGAATTGATCTGAATTTAAACATGAATGCAACAAATTACAGATATAACCATGCATATAGAGATGCAGCAAAAATAATACTTCATTTCATTCCTGTAAATACTGAAATATGCTTACAAACAGAAATGGAAATAAACTAGCTAGGGCGATGGTAGCTTATCTCTGAGAAGAGATGTGGTGGCTTCATGCCTATGAATTGTGTTAAAATGAGGCTTGAAGGCCTATTTATTGTTGAGAAACAACAAAAAACCCTAAACACCCAAAAACCTAACCCTAGGAAATGAAACACCAAGCTCTGGGCTGTGTTTGGCTAAATTGGTACACCAACTTCCCGAGGTCATAACTTTCGCATACGATCTCCATTTGACACATACAATAGCTCGTTAGAAAAATATATACGAGGACTACAACTTTGGGATGAGAAACATTAGAATACAACCCATTCTGCTCCTGATTTTCCCAAAAATTGTCGTTTAGGGCCTCAAAACAACTCCGGAAGTCCAGGACCCAAAAAACTACCAAATATAGTAAATTGTGCTACAATTAAGGAAACTGAAAAATTGAAAGAGATAGTTGTGGGGATCCAAGTGGGATAGTTAGGTGGCCACCAACATCCACTTGGATCAAGAATGCATATGTTATGTTTTTATTTTGCTGTGTTTGTTTGATCTCTCTTACAGGTATTCATTCGCAACAAAATAGTGAGGGTCGAGCTTGGAAGTGAGGAGATCGGGATCGAAATAGAAAATTGACCACATAGGAGTGAGGTAGGCCATCTTTTCTCTCTCACATCATTCTAATTTAAACTAGGATAATTTTTCATTTATTTGTTTCGGTTGTTACTAGATCCACTCATTGGACTAGAGGGATCACTTCTATCGGTAGAAGGGATTGCCTAGATAAAAGATTGGTGACTCTACCAGGGATCCTATAGCCCAACCATCCCTCCATTTACATTTATATTTATTGTTTAGTTTGGTGAACCATTGAATGATCCTTGATTTTGATTATGTTTCAATCTGCACTCTAAGTATTATGTGTTTTAGGGTATCTAGTCTAGGGTTTTGTTCAAACTTTGTTTGTTTCTCCTAAACTTTTCTCGCCCAACACCCTTTTTCTCAAACATAGTTGTGTTGAAAACGCTGATTTTTCCGAGTACAATCACATTGGAAACCTTGTCTTCCACTGTCTGCCCGGGTTGGAAACCTTGTCTTGCACTGTGTGCTAGCGCTGGTCTAGTTTCTCGTCCATCATGAATTTTCTTGTGTAAAGCAGTGTTACCAACATAGATTTTTCTATGCAAAGTAGCATTGATGAACTTGTCAAAGCAGATTTCACTATGTAAAGCAGTGTTGATCCTTAAAATTGGGAATTTTTAGGGTTTCTACTAAAAATACTAGTGTGTCGTGATCTCTCAGGTCATCCTCCTGCTCTGTGAGCATTGAATTTTATTTGATTTGTGTTAGTTCCTATGTGGTGTGCAAAAGTACCTCCCATTGTTTGAAGTGGTGAAAGTAAATTTTGGTTAAGTATTTGATTCTTTGAGTCAATTAAAATATTTGTTTGTTGCTTGTATGAGTGGGAAAATAACAATTTTCTGTTGATTCAGCAGTAGTAGTTATTTTTCATTAATAAAGAAATTGATTTTGCATTCATTTAGTTTTCATCTCATAATTTACTTTTCGTAAAATGCATTAGATCACATTGTATTGAAAATTCATTTTTTGAGATTTATCATTGGACATAGATTACATTGTTTAGTGATTGAAAACTAAAAGTGCATTGAGTGCATTCTCATTCATCGAAAGAAAAATTGAAATCATTTTTCTTTTGGTGGTTGCATTTAGAAAATGAAAGTGAAAGATCTAGTTAGGAAAGCTTTATTTTCTGCATTCTTCGTTGTTGCATCATTGTTTGAATCTCTTCCCATACTAGATTAGCTTTCATCGAAACTGAAAATATCCTTTTCTCATGATAGTTGCATCATAGGTGTTCAAGCGACATCATTTTGAGCCTTAAAACCGAAACTTGATTGAAGATAAACTTAAAATATAGCTCAATTAAATTAATGAGCATTTGGAACTTAACACAAAAATTTAGAGGTTTAGGCTATAGACGTGTTTCGGCGTCATTAAACGTAGGACCTGTTGTTATTTTCCAGTGTTGTATCCCGGGGGTAAAATCTTGTTCCATGTACGGAAGTGTATAGGACTGTTCCCGAGTACTTTCGGGTATACCAGAGGTGCTCCACGCATAGTAAGTATATGGGAATGCTCTCATCAAACGGTTATGCATAAGACGACACTACCACAAACTGCGCTCCTGCATACTGTCATGAATATTTTGAGAGTCGCATATAGGTTTCTATCCATCCATAGGTAACTGAGTCTGCCACCTTGTATACCATGATGCACCGAAAACAACATTAGGGGAGATTGGTTGTCGTATGTTAAGTCCTTGGTTCGACAAAGTGTAGCAGTTCATGGTTTCTTGGCAAACCTTTATGCCTAGTTAACCCTTTTTTATTTATTTTTTGTTAATTTCTAAAATTAATTGACCACCGAATAATATCCTTCCTGTGGAAATATTCCTTAGTAGATCTTAGGTTGAGACTAATGGCAATAGTTCTTGCATCTACCAACCAAGGAAACCCCTCTGATGGGAATCCTAGTCCTTTTCCTTCTTTTGGAAATGTTGGTTCTCCCTATATGGAAACATATCCCTTCCTGAATTCACCATTGGTTTGTTGGTTTGGTTATTTTCGACCCCTATGGTTCCGAATATCCAAACTTCTCCTCAACTAGGCTCTCCTCCACCTCAACCATATCAAACTCCAGTTAATTTTAAAATTGACCCTTTGCCTTCCTCGCATGTTTGGTCTTCTTCCTCTTATTCTTCATCGTCTCGTGAAAATGTGCAAGTTAGTAACCAGATGGATAAGAAGAAGAAAAATAAGCAAAGGGGCAACCAAGTAGTTGATGCTACTGATGCATTTTATGTTGAGAAACCTTCCAATTGACCTCATAAAGTGAAATTCCCTTGCAAGCTTTAAAAGCTTGACTACCTTCTTCAATATTGTCCTAGAATTCCCAAGGTATTAGAACTGTGGTCCAAAGGTTCAAATCAACCTTTGTCATTAGCCTCTGTAGATCATGATGGTGATAAACCTTCACCTGGTGAAAATAAAGCCTATGGGAAAAAAGGAAAAGTCAAATTTACTTGTTGATTATGTGAAGGGAATCATCCTATTCACCTTTTTCCTTGTATGGATGAAGCCTTTAAAGTGTTGGATAACATTACCGCTTCTCAACCTCGTCTTCGGCCTAGTTATCAGAAGGTTTCCCTTGACCTTCCACTACTTGATCAAGTGATTCATCAGAACTCATCTCTAGTCAATCCCACTCTCTCTAAAAGTGAATCCCATGAGTCTATTTCTGACCAGCCATTGGTCAAAAAATGGTTGACTCGGTTCCGCTTTCATTTGATCATGTCTATCATGTAAAGAGTGAAGTTTGTACCCCTAAAGTTCTTTCGGTTTCTTTAGATTCCAAAGAATTAGGGGGAAATCCTCCTGTTCCCATGGTACACGGGTGAATCCTCCCATTCTGACAATACATGGGGGTGATCCTCCCATTCCTGTAACACAATAGGGTAGTTATCCCATTCTGATGGCACCCTCTCCAAGTAGTTTAGTCACTTTCTTTGATTGTAGTTAACTATCAGGATATCGTCTTCTTTCTTATGTGCCCTTTCAGATCACAGTACCAATTTATAATATACCTGCACCTAGCACACTCATAGATGAATGTGAATATGTTAGTATTCTTTCTTCAACTACTTGGCAAGCTTTAGGTTCTCCGCAGTTTGTGCCTGTTACCCAAAAATTGTTAGCTTTTAACAAAGGAACTAGTCAACTGTTAGGGATCCTTCCTAAGTTTCCTATTACTTTGGGAGGAAAAGTCATCTATCTTGACATGATGGTAGTACAAGGCCCTTTAGATTTTAATTTAATCCTTGTCCGTGACTATGTTTATGTCATGGGAGCTCTTATCTCTTCTCTCTTTCGTGTCATATGTTTCTCGCATGAAGGAAGAATTGTGGCCATCAATCAACTTTTGTTTGTTGGTCCTAATTTGACTCTCGATCAACCATCTCCCCCTAAATTTTCCTTGTATGCAAGTGGTATCACCACCACCATAGGTTAATTATGTGGCCACTTGTTCCATGCCTGTGTCTACTGATGATCTAGTTACTTATATATTGCATCATGTACTAGGAGCATTAGAGCCTGATCTTTCCATTAGATCCCTTGACATGAATCCCTTCCAGAGCATTGTTCTCCCATCTGATTAGAACCTCTTGGAATCCATGGCCTTTTATGGACTGTGATCAAGGTTCCCAAAGTAGATTTCCTGGCCTTGTGTCAAGCTCCTTAAAAAATGAATCAAGGTTCTCATAGTTACTTTTCTTGTGTCAAGCTCCTTAAAAAATGAAATAAGGTGTCGTGAGAATGGTTCTTTTCATGGGTTAAGCTTGTTTAAAAATGAAACAACTCCCCTTCCAATTCGAGTCTTTGTTTAGATCTCATAAATTCCGAGTTGAGTCTTTCACTTGATCTTGTATATGAACCTTTATTACATCCACCTATAGTAACCAGCAGTCTGAATGGATTGAAGCTTCGGAGGCATGTACCTCGAATTGAGTCATTATGCTAGGGGCATACAAATCAATATCGAGCATAGTTTCTACATGTTTCAAGCTTGTGTAAAAATGAAACCAATTTCAAGGAGAGTTTCCTATGTTTCAAGCTTGAGCAAAATTGAAACCATTTTCATCTTACTTCTCATGATTGTCGTTTATATCATCTTGTTTATGCCATATGAACCTTGTTTTTTCTCATTCCATCGTCACCATCTCTTTGGCTGATCATACGCTTTCACTCAGTTGTTTTACCCTTGCCTGAGGAACATCTCCGATGAGTGATCTTATTAGCCAGGCTCTTAACCTTTACATGTTTTGAGTAGTTCCATCATGATTGGAACCAGTTGCTATCCTTTTATACCACTCGTTCCTCCAGGTGGAGTCATCTTTTAGCTCTTTTTAGACTCCAAAAATATGAAAATATTGTCGAATAGTTGTCTTTTTGAACTTGTAAAAGTAAATGAAAAGACATCTACTAAGTATATGTTTAACCCTTTTCTGGACTGAGATAGACTAATGTACAAAAATAAGAGTACCTTAGTCACATGTGGGTAAGATGTTCTCTTGAGTATTTTTTTCTACCTTTTCGGACTTAAGAGACTATCTACGAAAAGGGATATCTAAACAATGAACATGCAAGAACTATTGTCCTGATATTTAATACAAATTTGTCAACTCTCATAAGCCGCATGAGAGATTTTGCCAAGGTTCATAATTATTACATCCCAACTATTATTGTAGGTATACTATTTTAAAAAGACATCTAATATTTTAATTTATTTGAAAGTCATATAAATTAGAATAATACATGATGTCTCTTAGCTTCTTCCTACCCTGCATTGGAAGGAAGAGAGCTTTATTGTCCAATGTTCATGTCTTCTAACATTTGATGTACTATCTCCCCATCCTTGAAATCTACTTGAACAAAGTTGGCTGATATCCTATGATTTGAAGAAACCGAGTGGTGTTAAGGTTAATGTACATACTCCTTAAAATATTAATTATGCTTCCAAGACATCTATTTTATGTTTCATTGAAACCGAATTCATAATTATTTCATTTTGAGAGGTGCATTGATGTTCACTTTCATTAACCATAGAGGTCACCGAGAAAAGAGAGATTTTATTGCATTGAACAAACTCTTCATGTATTTCAATCTCCTAAACTTCCTTGTAATCTATCAATGGTACACCCATAATAGAGGTGATTGAAAATGGAAAATTTGAATTCAAACTAGTACTAGCCCATTGCAAGAAATCCCTAGATCCAACACATGGGAAAGACCTCATACTCTAGAAACCAAACAACACTACTAGGGCACTAGAAGTCCAAATATTCCTGGAACCAAATCTAAAAATATCAATGTATTCAAAGCCCCATCAAACTAGAGATTAATATCACTTGAGTTCAGAAATCAAAGCATTGAGTGATGAGAGTTGAATACAAGTAAAACTTACAAAATTAGGGAAGATCACCACAAAATAACTAAGGAGAAACCGCCAATAAAAAAGCGATGCAAAGAGACCACACTCTTAATTTTGAACTACAACATAATGGCAATACTTCATTAGCCCACCTTGCAACTGCTAAACCCCAATGGAGAATTCAATAAATATGATTGTGCTTAATTCAAGCATGTGAACGGGAGGGGGAGATTGTACTTTAAAACCCCATCTATGTGCTTCAGGGTTGATTTGGGTGATGTTAAAACATATGGTAATTAAAGGTGATGGTACATGGTTTCATTTCATAACCTTGGGGACTTAATGGACTCAATAATGAAATTGTACCCCATTTTTCCACAACGTCCCTTGATTAAGAGATGTGGCTTTATTAGCTATTGCATAAACCATAAATTCGATATTTTAGTTGTTGTGTTAGCTATTATGGTTTATTACAGTGGCTTTCATGGGGTTGACATCTCGTATGGATGCACAAAAAGTTTTCCCTTGTGTAATACTCAAATAATTCCATATATCATGTTTGCCTTGAAAAAACAAGTATCACTGCTAAACACCTTGGAAATGGAAATGGAAATGGAGAAACACCTTGCCAACATTAAGAAGAATGATGATTGGATATTGAGAAAAATTTGGCACCCTGTCATAAGCCATATTAAAAACAAGGGCAACATTATTGTTAAATAATACAATGTGCCTAATTAGTTGACCCGGATTTTAGTTTTGCATTGAGCATTGGTTCTTACCATTTATGATAGCTCGTTAACTCACTCTTAAGCCTAAATAACTTGTCTTGTAATAATGCGTTGAGCTACTAAAAATGAAATGTTGATAAGGTTAAACATTAACACATGGTCTCCAAATTGCTCAAAAATAAAAACCATGTTCTTAACCCTTTATGGAAAATAGGGGATGTTGATTATAAGAAAGCCTAATGATACACAAGTTTTCCAAAGGAGAAGTATATTGAATCTAAAATTTCCTTCTTGATCACTGACCCTTACAATAGACAACGCTAGGGGTAAGTGCTCACTGATTTTGGTAAGTTAGATATTTCACGGTCATGGTCGTTAAGCTAAAAAAGAACTCAATGTTGAACGCTCAATTGTCAAAGAAATAGAGTAGTAAGGTTGTATACTAAAACATTAGATAGTAGTTACTCTCTCCTTTAAAATTTGGGCCATTTTTATGGTGATACCAAATATTTATGAAACCTTTTTAGGCGAATTATCCATGATTATCGATGATTTGTCCAAGGCATAAGTCCTAGGGTTTGGATAAGAATATAAACCCAAATACTGATGATATTAAAGAACATTTAAATATTCAACATCACTTAACTCAATGTTGATAACTTAGGACAATGACCTATATTTAATACAATTAGCATTTATTGATTTTTAAGTATTATCATAAATTATGTGTAGATGTATCCAATTTCAACAATGCTTCCCTTCTAAGATCAATTTTAAAAACTTTTGAAACTAAGAAGTCGTTTTAACATATTCATTTTAGTAATATATATTTCTTAATTTAATCATTGTACGTAGTTTTTATTTAACATTACCCAAACTATCTCATACTCTATTACTTTTGCCTCAATAGAATTCAATTTTCAATTAAAGTGCTCTCAAAGAATGAAGTGTTGAATCAAGGAAACAGATAAATGATGAGTTGAAATGCAAAGAAAAAATGCATAAAGATAATGGAAGGAAGAAACATAAGATTTATAAGTAACATGATAAGGAGAATGATAAATGTGAAAGTCCATGGGCTGGAAATATAGAATAGAAGTTGATTATTATAAAAATGGCGAGTGTGCAAGGAGGGTGCTGAAATAACGAAGTTAGTGCATGCTAAATAATATAGTGAGTTATCATGTCATTTCATAGTCATGACAGAGTGAGTGAGGGATTGGAGTGACATGAGCAACAACAAATCATTGGACCTGCAGGGCAAAGATATGTCACACAACTCTTGTGGGCCTACGGCTCCTCCTTGGTCACATACCCCAAACATTGAGGTGTTCAATCTCCAAGTGGCAAATGTAGAAATATTATAGATGTGAAAATCCACAAAATTTGTGAAAAGTTGGAGATTCGAAGGGTGGAAGTCTTCGCCCTCGAGGCCAGATTGAGGGCCTTGGCTTAGGGGGATTGGTGGGTCCGTTCATGGGGATTTGGCCATCCCCAAGAACAGTAAGGACCTGGGTGGAAAATAATTAGATCCCACTAATCAAAGGGGAAATTTCCTCTCCCTTTTGTAGGAAAGGGTTCTTCACCTCCTTCAAAAGCAAGGAAAATCAAGACAAGAATTTTCAAAGTGTTTGGGCTAGTTCTCTCTCCCACATGCTAGACAAAGCTATGGTTTATGTGGAAGGGTTATCTCTAGTTCAATACTGGAAGAAAGAGGAGAAAAAGGCAAGTGAAGGTCACTACGGGTTTCTCTCTAGCCCTAAGTCACAAGGAAAGGCAAGGAAAGGGAAGAAGGAGGCTCTAAGAGGAAGATCGAAGTTTTCAAGTGTGGTAACAGTTGTCGGGCAACCAAAATTTTGTTTCTGCGATAGGAGGTCAAAGATCTTGCAATAGGAGGCCGAGTTGGTGACTAATCTTGATCTTGGAGTGTATTAGTCTAAGTCAGAAGGTCTTGGTATTTGTCAATTGAAGGATCTATAAGAAGAGAAGAGATTTAAGGGTGTTCCTCTCAAGAGGGGGGTTTTGGCCTTGGCTTGCAGCATATATGCTGTGTCACTATTCTTATTGTTTTTGGTATTTGTTTGATGTATCTCAAATTACAATAATAAGGAACAAAGCTAATAAGAAAAAAACGGTAACACAAATAGCTATCAAGTTAAAGAGAATTAACATATTCATTTCCCTGTTGAATTCTCAACATGGTATCAGAGCTAAGGTTAGCTAAGGGCATCACGAAGATCTCCTCTACAATGAAGAAACTCATCAAGAAGTGTTCCAAGATAGAAAACTATCTAAAGGAAGGTATCAAGAAAGCGTGGGGTCTCTTACTTTCTTCAAAGAAAATATCAATCAAGGAAAAGGATGAAGGTATCTTCTTGACTCTCTGTGGCACATTCCAAGATGAAGACATTTGGGTAATTGATAGTGGTGCATCAAGACATGTGACTAGCCATTCCAAAAAATTGAAGACCTTATCAAAAAGAAAATCCACTTATTCAGTGGAAAAGGGTATTGGGCCGATGTCTATAAAGTTGGAAAATGGAAGCAACATCCACCTCAACAACATTCTATTTTTTCCAATTTTGCATCAGAACTTACTTTCCATTTCAATCTTAGAAGATAAGTGTGATAGAGAAACTCTCGTTGATGGAAAGGTTGTTGTATGGAGTAAAAACTCAACTATAGAACAAGTTAAAGTCATTGGCAATCAAGAAGGAAGACTTTACAGACTAATATCTCCTTTGGCCCAATCCCTAGTTCACATTGAATTTAGTTTGTGTGAACTCTCGCATAGAATATTTGGTCATCTACATTTCAAAATCCTTCCAACTCTAAGTTCCATAGTAGATGGAATACTTGAACTAAAAGAAGATTATGACACAATATGTAAGGGATGTGCATTGGGTAAGAATACCAAGAGACCATTTGGAAGCAGTGCTTCACGGTCAAAATAAATCTTGGATCTTCTTCACTTTGATGTATGTGGCCCTGTGACTCCCAAATCTCTTGGAGGTCATCTATATTACGTCACATTTATAGATGATAATTCAAGAAAGACCTCGGTTTACTTAATGAAAACCAAGGACGAAGTATTTACAAAATTTCAAGAATTCAAAGTTGAAGTGGAGAACCTTACAGAAAGAAGAATCAAGATTCTAATATCTGATAATGGATGAGAATATACATCCAAGGAGATTATAGCATTCTATAAGGAGTTTGGGATTAAGAGGGCGTTGATAGTCCCATATAATCCTGATAAAAATGGAGTTGTAGAACGGAACAATCAATCCATTAAAGAAAAGTGTAAAATAAATGTTGAACGATCAAGATCTACCTAAGTTTCTGTTGGGCAAATCCCCGAAGACAATTGTTTACATTCAAAATCGAAGTCCCCACAGGTCCCTAGAGAACAAAACTCTAGAAGATGTGTTCACTAGAAGGAAGCCATCTGTGGATCATCTCTGAATCTTTGGTTGTCCTATATATATCCACATACCAAAGGACAGAAGAAAGAAGTTGGATCCATCAGGTATGAAGGGAACGTTTGTTGGGTATAACAACTCATCGAAAGCTTATAGGAACTACATAAAATAAGGACATCAGATAGAAGTCAGCTGAGATTTCATATTTTATGAAAACATAGCATTCAAGAAATGAAAGGAACTTTTCGTAGACTCTCGTGATGAAGAACTTCCGGTACTTGAGGAAGAAGTTGACAAGGGAGAAGAAGAATCACACCATGAAGAAGAAGGTCCCAGTGAACCTATTCAACCTATGGTCATCCTTGAAACAAGGAAAATACCTAATTGGTTAAATTCTACAATACTTGACGCAGAAGGTCATGGGGTAGTGAAAGGATCATTTAGAGAAATAAAGAAACCCAAGAGATATTTTGGGTATGCTCCATACATGAAAAAACTAATAGAAGTAGAACCATCTTCTTTTGAAGAGGATGTTAATCATCAAGAATGGAAATATGCCATGAATGAAGAATGCGAAACTATAATGAAGAATGGAGTCTAGGAGATCGTACCTAGGCCTGAAGACAAATTTTTGGTAACTTCCAAATGGATCTATAAGATCAAACATGCGGCTGATGGAAGTATAGATAAGGTAAGATTTATGGCTAGGGGATTCTCTCAACTAGAAGGCATTGACTACAAAGAGACATTTGCTCCAACAACAAGATATATGATGATTCATTCATTAGTCTCTCTGGCAACACCAATGGAATAGAACATCCATCAAATGGATGTCAAGACTGCATTTTTGAATGGCACAATAGATGAACCTCTAATCATTCTTCTCTATGTAGATGATCTTATCTTGAATGGTGTAGAAGATCGAATTGAAGAATTTAAGAAGCAACTAGCACGATAATTTTACATGAAGGATCTTGGGTCATTGCATTACTATTTGGGACTAGAAATTTGGCAAGGCCCCGATGAAGTTTATTTTGGTCAAGCTAAGCACGTGATCAAGAAGATGTTGAAGAGGTTTGGCATGATGGAATTCAAACCCTTGACCACACCGATGATGAGAAACTTAAAGAGACTAATGAGTTCTAAATCTAACTGTGTGGATCCTTCCAGGTATAGACAACTAATTGGCTTACTGATGTACTTGGTGAATACTTGACCAATCATATGTTTTGCAGTAAATGTTCTCATCCAATTCCAAGTGGAGCCGAAGCATGATCAATGGATAGAAACAAAACATATTTTGAGATATTTGCGAGGAACAATCCACTACTGCCTAAAGCTTGACAAAAGGAATGATGTCCACTTGATGGGATATACAGATTCCGATTGGAAAGGTAGTGAGAAGGATGGAAGGAGCACTACAGGAGGATGTTTTAGTTTGGGATCCTCCATGATCTCTTGGATGAGAAGAAAGAAAGACATAATTTCTTTGAGTATTGCCAAGGCTGAATATGTTACAATGTGTGAAGTTGTTATCCAACCTGTTCAAAGGACTGATGGACCCTACAGTGATACTTTGTGATAACACCAGTTGTATAAGTTTATCTGAAGGCCCAATATTTCATGGAAAGACAAAGCATATAAACAACAAGTATCACTATATTTGAGAGCTAGTGCAAAAGGGTGTGCTGCGGCTACAATATATCTCCACTCATGAGCAGGTAGCTAATATATTGAAAAAATCTCTTCTGAACAAGAACCTTATGTACTTGAGAGACAAGATTAGCTTGGTTGATGTATCCTCCCTAATTGAGAGGAAACGATAGACACAAAATTCTTATCTTCACTTGGGAAGAAATAATGGAGGATTGGTTAACCATCTGAAATTCAATACTCTTTGAGAATGTGGTAGGGCATTCAAGACAAGAGTAGTCATGGAACAATATTCTTTGAGGACTAGCTATCCAAGATAAGAATAGTCCAAATAAGGTCATACTCAGTGAACACCCGGGGGGAGTATGTACCTTGAGATTCAATGATTATCATGTCTATAAATCATTGGTATCGCTAGCATTGTGCTCTGATCTTCTTGAGAGATACAACTATTAGTCAAGGCCTTGCTATATGAAAATGTTAGTTAACATGATGCTAGACAAATGGGCTATCAATCCGACTCTTTTTATGAGATCTCTTTAGATTGAGAATGACCATATACCTCTTATGAATACCTCCCTAGTTAAGAGGGAGTGTTGAAAAATTTGTAACTAGGTTCAGTCTTCATAAGTATGAAATGTATTCTTGTAAATTATAAAATGAAAAAGAAATTATTATTGGAGCATGGGTTTCATGCTCAAGTTAATTTATTTTATAGATCAAGCACCCATTGAGTGCTTTTAGGGTTTGTGTTAGGACTAAGATTCATTGTCATATATTGAAGACCCCAATGGGCACATTGTATCTTGCAAAGAAAAATTATATTTTTCTTTAAAGTGTCTAAATACCCTCTAAGATCAAGTCAGCCTAGAAGTTCTCAAGTCGACTTAATGGAAGAGCCATGTCTACCCATTGAAGAGGCCTATATAAAGAGAGGAACTCGTTCTCTAAAGAAACACTCACTCATCTCTCATTCTATGTGAAGAAGAGATCACAGTAGAAGGATGGTGAAGAGATTAAGGAAAGTCAAAGTTTTTGGGCTAGTTCTCTCTCCCACGTGCTAGACAAAGCTAGGATTTTTTCACAAGGGTTATCTCTAGTTCAATCTTGGAAGGAAGAGAAGAATGAAGGAAAGTGAAGCTCATTAAGGGTTTATCTCTAGTCCCAAGTCACAAGGAAAGGCAAGTGAAGGGAAGGAGACTCTACCAGGAAGATCAAAGTTTTCAAGTGTGGCAGCAGCATTTGTAGCAGTTGTTGGGCAGACAAAATTTTCGATTTGTAGTAGGAGTTCAAAGTTCTTGCAACTGGAGGTCGAGTTGGTGACTTATCTTGATCTTGGAGGGTATTAGTCTAAGTCACAAGGTCTTGGTATTTGTCAACTGAAGGATCTATAAGAAGAGGATATTTAAGGGTTTTCCCCTCAAGAGGAGGGGTTTTGGCCCTAGCTTGTAGCCTATATACTATGTAACTGCTCTTATTATTTTTGGTATTTGCTTGATGTACCTCACATTACAATAATAAGGAACAAAGCTAATAAGAAAAAAAGGGTAACACAAACAGTTATCAAGTTAAAGAGAATTAACATATTCATTGCCCTATTGAATTCTCAAAAGGGGTGAGGGGCCCAAACCTGCAAAACAATATTATAGGTTCTACACCTACAAGCTAGTATTGTAGTATTATCAAATTTTGTAGGTTTTTTTTTTTAATTTGATGGATATTCGCTAGAGGGAAAAGAACAAAGATACAAATATCCATGTTGTACTACCCGAGTATTTTCCATGAGCTAGACACGGATTTGAAACTAATACATGGACTCATTTTTGTTAAAGAAATTAATATAGTGAAAAGGTTGTATTGGAGGGAAATTTACGTTAATATTGTTGTCAAGGAGTGACCAAAATCCATTAGTGGGACTGAGGAAAGGGCATAAAATAAGTGTATTCATGTTCAATAGGGTTGTTCAAAGGAGGTAGCATGAAATAAAATATAATATATGTCTAACATAAAAACCTAGAGGGTCAAGTCCACAAACGTAGAGGCTATCCAACAAAAAGATATGTACCAAATGGTCTAAGGATACTCTGATCTATTAGAAAATCGAAAAGGCAAAAATATTTTATTATGTTGATAATTACTTGTGATACTGTTATATTCTTATTAACTTCTTTATGTTCCTTCTTTATCTTCTTCTCATCAAGAAATTATCAAATCAAAAACATGAAGATCATTGGCACCATAAATTGGCACTCAGTTAGGGCTAAAACCCCTATATAGGCAAAAAGAGAGTTAGAAACTCTTCCTTCAATAGATTCAAAATGAGATAGACCAAGAACTTAAAGCAATAGAATTTCCTCCTCCACCAAGGTAGCCTTACAAGATGATTTAGTAGTAACTTTTCTATCCAGTAGATTCAGCCCAGCAAAAATCCATAAATTTGACTTCCTGACTATAAAATTTCAACCCCACCTACATAATTTTGGCCCAGCGTGACCTCTATAGTTTTCGGCCCCTCCAGTAGCTTAACACTAGTGAGAGAGAGAGAGATAATTTCAAATTCTTATGCTTGAGAGAGGACTCCTTCTCTATCCCTTTCCTTTTCTTTCCTTGAAATTCACACATTTTCTGGCCCCAGAAGTTGTAGATCAAAATTGGTGAGAGTGTGTGGTAGATGAGTGGTAGATGAGGTCGAATTTTTGCCTTTATATAGTTTTTCATTTCCCTCTATTTAATCCAACTCGGTGGAGGAGGCATAATTGACCTATTTTACAATAAGATAAATTTCTTTTTTGACAAATAAAGACCAAGAAGGGTCTTATACAATATGAAATGGACAAGGACACTTGGAAAAAACCCTATAAGCCTACAATATAAGCTTTGACCTATAAATAATTGACCCTAGCATCAAACCCATGTTTTAATACGTCAATTTCTTTCATAATAAAATTTATTTTTCTTTCTTTCAATAAATACATTACCTTATGACTCAAATACAATTATGAAGAGCGACACTAGTTACATTCTTCAACACTCCCTCTTAACTAGGGAGTTATTCATAATTACATATATATAGAGGCACATAGAAGATCTCAAAATAACCTATGAAGAGTTCTAGAACACTTAGTGTTGCGGACGAGATACCTGACCACTATAATCTATCGGGGTGGAACTAAGACGGACTTAAGCTTTTTTCCATTCTAGGTACCATTAGGCTTACTAGTTAACCATCAACCCAGGTATCTAGGTGTGTATCCAAGGTCAGAGCTCCTTGACCAATGCCACCCTCCATGTTTGGGATATGGACATCAACACATAGGCTAGCCATATGTCCTCCCAAACATCCACCATTAGGTGCTTCAACTCTCCCTATCAAACTATATCCATTTGTCCAAGCATGCTTCCAAAGTGTTCAACCTTTTATGGAGATATTTACCTGTACAAACACAAACATTAATCAATAATAAAATTTAAAAATATACATACAAGAAAATACAAACCTTTGGGGTCCTCAATCATTCTCATGCTACTTTCATCATCAAGTTATATATAATTTGTGGGAAGCTTTCTTCTTCTTTCATTTCTTCAACTACACCAAATACATCTTCAATTTTTTATTTTTTTTGCAACTTCATGAACATTTATTGATAACAATTTTTCTTACTTCAAATTATTCATTGTCATAATATTTCCTCCCTCTTAACTAGGGAGATATACCCTTTCTTCTATCCAAACTCCCTCTTAGTTTAGGGAGATCAACCACTTCCTTCTTTTATAACATCGGAGAACATTTCATGGCTTATATTCCTTCTTACAATATCAAGGTTATCTTGATCGTGATCATTAACATAACTCCTCTCATCATGCTTATCAATATTTTACTTACCTTTATATAGGTGTTTCTGCACCTCTATTTAGGCCAACTTGTCCAGTTTGAGGTTGACTTCATGAAGGAGGCCTAATTGACCTATTTTACAATAAAATAAACTTCTTCTTTGTAAATAGATACCAAGAAGGGTATTTCACAATATTCCATGGACAAGGACACTTGATATAAACCCTAGAAGCCTACAGTGGAGGCTTTACCTATAAATAATTGACCCATACATGAAACCCACACTTTAATAAGTCAATTTCTTTAATAATAATAATAAGAAAATCTTTCTTTTTTACAAATACATTACGTTATGACTTGAGTAAAATTATGAAGACCAACGCTAGTTACATTCTTCAAAATGATCCACTGCATCCATTTCTCATAGCATCAGAGGCTTAATGAAGAAAACTTAAAATAGATGTCTATTTTGGAAGAAGTATTTGAAGAGGAGGTCGAACGAGCATTGTGTCATTGTCTGGAAGGAAGAACCTAACCTAACACAATGGTTTAGAAGACATCAATTGGTGATTGGTTTGATTGTCAATATGAGGCCTTCTCTCGTGACACTACTAGGGTCTCAAGGAGGTAGAAATGATACCCTATGTCCTCATTGATCTAGTATCATCTCTATCCATATACTACTTGGTTCCCCTAGATGGGAACATCATAAGAAAAGGAAGTGATGTGTTGTATGAGAGTTGGTCTAGGATGTGGATGTGGTTAGAGATTAAAGAGCTAGGATGAAGGGCCTCCTTACATGTATAGGGAGTAGGCATATCTAGTCTGAGCACCTTAAGACATTGCCAAGCCTGAAATGTTAATAGTGTTAGCAGTGGAACAATCCTTTAATCTTGTTGTAAACTAAGTAATGGAAGACAAAATAATGGATCTCATTCTCTTAGAGATGGAACAACTAGCAGATCCAATATGGTGATCCATCTCAAATTGTAGTCTATGAGAGCCAACTTTGAATTGACCCAAGGGTATTTGAAGAGCATGCATTTAATGGAAAAGTGTAAAATGGGGTCAAGCAATGAGTCCATCCCTCATAACCATGAAGTGCTCAACATAGAAAGACATCTTCCAAATGATCTATACAAATTGCTTGTAGATATCCTCTTGGATAATTATGATAATCTCCTATTAGGCCAAAATATGTGGCCAAGTGAAAACAATGAATATCTAAATGGAGGGTGTACGTCCATTGTAATACCCTAGAAGATTTTGTAATACCCTAGAAGATTTAAAACCCAGATGTGCCAACACCAAGACCAAGCTAAAGAACTAGTTGTTGTAATGGACTATAATAAACAATAAGCCAAGTACTGATATCGGTCCCACACCTTCATTGTATAAGCAGAGCACTAAATGTGATGTAGAAGTGAGAGGAGTCCAAACATTGTTTGAAGGCAATAGGGGCAAGCACCAAATTCTACAAGGATGATGTGTTAAGGAACTGTTTGTTTGCATCTAATGATGCGACAAATGAGGATGATTTTTACTCTTAAGGAAAATAAAGATCTAGTAAACCAAGTCCCCAAAAATTTTAATCTTATAGAATTGTGGACCTAACAAGAGTGTAGTGAGTGACATCATGGATGATATGTCCTGAAAATGGTTCTACAAATGTTGCCTCTCAAGAAGGGCCAAGGAACCATAGCCATTGTTGACTTAGGGTTGAAGTGCATTCCATAAACTAAAGCGAGGTGATTAAAGGTGATCTTCTTCAATCCATCAAAGATAGTGGTCTTGTTTTTACCTAGGCTAACTGTCAACTGACAAAAGTTTGCCTAGAAAAGGGCATGATGGCTAACAATAAGGCCTTTGAGAAGTTAATTTCATTGAGTCTTTAGAACGACCACCTTGGAGATAGAACCAATAGCTTTCTGAAAGTCTAAAAACCAATAATAAACTTTCAAAAATCAACATCGTGCTTCCTTAATGATGACCCCAAGTGTGAGAATGTGATCAATAACCTAATGTTCAAGTCAAAATCCAATCTATCCTCTTACTTCCTCTCAAGCTCCCTAGGGAGCTTCAAATGGAGGATGATAGTAGAGATAGGAAAATTTGTAGCCAACCATGATAGTCCTATAGTTATTTGGATTCTTACTAGTGCCCAATTTGTGTATTGGATGAATACTATAATGTGAACAAGTTGACTAGGTGGTTGTCCAGGTGGTTGTTCATAGTGTGAAGACCCAAAGAAAGGAAGTACATCCAAACTTGGTTCAAGAAGGTGCTACAGAAAGAAATAATAGATACAAAGATCCAAGTTTGAACTCTAGGCTATGGCCTATGAAGAAAGATAAGAAGAGTGGTCTTTGCTAACATTTGAAAACAAGAAAAGGGGAGCATTACATTACAAAGGAAGAAAGGAATAGTGGCAAGAAACTTTATGATTGAAAATGGTTAGGTGAAATAGAATGTCAGTAGTTGAATACACTATGGTTAGGTGAAATAGAATGTCACTAGATGAATACACTATGCTTGCCAATTTAACATGTGATAGATAAAGAAAAAAGTCTTGAAAATCAAGATGGAGCAATGGGTGAAGATTATATGGTATGAAAAAGGAACTGTATAGAATGGAACCCACTAGGTTAGTAGTTTCTTGAATATGCTCTTTACAAAACTACATATATACATGCATACTTAGAATTTTTTAGAATCTACATTTTATATATTAGTTCTTACATGTGTCAACATAATAACACAATAAAATACCCAGAGGTACTTGTTGATAAACTACCAACTTTCCAAGTACCTCTAGTTTATAATTACCATTCACTATCAACCAAATCCAAGGCTCTCTCTCTCTCTCTCTCTCTCTCTCTCTCT
>APFE031184551.1:23366-54824 GCA_000404065.3 Pinus taeda | reverse complement strand
CCCAACCTAGAAAATTGTCAGGGTGTAGCTAGAAACTAGGGTTTGTGCGAAAATGAGGAATTTGGGGAATCTCAGTGATGGGAAGCATTTGGTAAGGTACTTTAAGGATAGGGGAAGGTGTATGAACATCAGAAAACAAGTTTTGCCGATGATTTGACCGTCCAAGAGAAATTGCCTTCAAAACCCTAGGAGAGGGAAATGACCTTACCTAGGCGCAACTGAAGCATGAACAAGGTGTAAAATGACCCAGTGGAACTTGAGATGATAATGAAAACCCTCTGAATGATGGTAGAATCATCTGAATAGTGACATAGACCGACATCTGGACAAATTTGAAAGGAGTGAAAGAAAACCCTAGACCTAATGCCTAGTGACCAAATTTTACTTGAAGACTCACTGAAATGATAGAATTTGACCTTGAAACCTTAAAATCACTTGTGTAAGAGCATGTTTGATCACTGGAGGAAGGCTGAAAATACTAACACTAATAATTTGTTTATAAAATCGAGCTAGAGTAGAGTTTTAATGGGAATATCCCCCGAATTTTGTTTCTGGTTTAGACTCAAAGTATGGCCTCTTGTCATAGTGTAGATTTTGGCTCAAGGGATGTTTCTTTGTAAGACTTTTGTTGCTCAAAATTGTATTATGGTCTCTTGAAACCCTTCTATAAACTGTCTATTAGTATATCAACAAGTCTCGAAAAATTTTATTTGCACTGATTCCATAAAGAGTAAATAATTTTACGAGTCACTATTATTATCATAAGTTTTTCTTTTCTTTTGTTATATTGTTATGCAGAGCTGAAGTCAATATTCTAGATCATTTTAATACGCTCCAATAATTACATGACCATTATCTATACTATTTGTCTCTTTGTGTAATTATTTAAGATGTCAATTACGTATTTGTGTCTAGCTTTGGTATCAATTCATTTATGTTATAAATGTACCATGAGTAGAGAATCGTGACTCGTTCTATAGCTTATTTATTGAATTGGTTAAGATTGTTCTTAGGTTGGCCCTGTCCTGAAACTAATTGAGACCAATTCTTGGGTAAAAGACCTTATTCCAGATTCCCCTCTTTTATACGGTGTCAAACTAACCTTACCGTAACATTTATTATGTATATAAACATATTAAGGAATAAAATCTTGGAGAATTGTCTTATTTGTCTGTGTGTTAAGAACTTTCAAATTGTGTGCATTTAAGCACTATTTTTTGTGTAAACCTAATTAAATCAACATTTTTAGTGTGATGAGAGTAGTGATTGATACATTCTTGTGAATTTTTAGAACACACATCATCTATATGATTTGGATTTAGTGCATTTTCCCATGTCATTTGCTTAAACTTAATAATGTTTTAGAAATTTTTGCATTTTTATGGATAAAAAATGGACTTTATGTTTGAATTTGTCTACTTATTACTCATGAATGAAATGAAATATAGAGTATTCTGATTCAATAGATGACTTCACCCAGTAAATATTGGTCCATTGCATTGTTCTTAGTGGTCATTGTAGCTTAACTTTAATGCAGATGTTTCCATATTAGGAACCCATAAGTTTGTATCAGAACGAGAGTTTATTGGACTCTTTGAGAATGATAACATGCAATTTTCAATCACCAGGTGGTGCTTATTCTTCTCATAGGATATACAATTTATAAGTACCACCTTACAAGAGCACATGTGGACCTTCAGACATGGATGTCCCATAGTTTTGTGGGGACAAAATAAATTTTTAGGTGTTCCTCTTCTTTGGCTAACCAAATCCATGAATTGTCGATCACATGTGGAGTCATGCATCTTGAGATATTGCCGCTTCTATAAATGACCAGAAGGTGTGTAACATTCCCTTTAGGGTAGACTCCTTTGACCATGTCTTAACTAAACAACCAACGATCCCCTCAATCAAGCAATAATTTATTCCTCAAACCGTTGATCTAATAAAGACACGTTCTTGGAAGCTTTCTCCTCCATTTTTCAAAATTGTATGGGTGAGGGCGACCTGCTAACTGTAATTCAAGTGTTGATTTAGAATTGGTTGGAATCTCCTAAGGCATGTCCAAAAAATACTAATGGAATATCATGCATCTAGAAGGGTTCGTTCTCTAATCTGTTGCAAAATAAATGTGTAAGGCTAAAAGTAAGCACTGAATGTGTTGCTTGTAAGTTCTCTTGTGATCTCCATTAGCATAGAAATATAGAACATAACACCTATCTTTCCTTCTCTCTTTGTAATTATACTTGCTCCTTATCTGCTGGGATTTGAGAATGTTATTAAATGCAATTATACTTGTGACTCAATACGCTAGGTTTTGAGCATGGTATTGAATTCAGTATCTGGTGGATTTTATTTTTGGATTTGAAGGGATGTCGCTATAATATCTTTCCTTGTTTACGATTTTTGTGGTTCTATTCATTTTGATAAATGCAATGATGATTAGATATTAATGATTTTTTTTAGGAGCGTGATGTATAGTTTTTTTATACCATATAAGTTTAAGTTTATCATTAATCTATGGAAGTTTGTGTTGGAGCCCATTTTTGTCCCCAATTTTATGCCTCTCATCCCTATTTTCACCATCTTTTGGCTATGAAAGTACTCCTACTACCTACCCTATCACCTACAACACTCCCTAAACCCCACTAGTAAAAGACTAAGAGGTAAATGCACTTAACTAACATCGTTTTTCTATTTTTGATTGAATTTAAGTGAATTCTTGAGTCATGTCTTTATATGCTAACTATTAATTCATCAGTTTATCTAGAATCTTGGTGGAAGGATTGGCAGGCCAGCATGAATGGAAATATGCCTTGTCATCAATATCAATCTCAACTTTCATATTCAAACAACCGATCCTTGACAAAGTTCGAGACAATCTGGCCAAGTGGACTCCTTCTTGTTTTGACGATCGAAGTTTACACAACAATTTGTAAATACAACTGCAATGCTTCCAAAATTGGTTTGTTATATTAAGTGTGATAATTCCAAGGCCAAAGATCCTCTAGATCAGAATCAAAGCGGGCTACTCTCATAATAGCAATCAATTACTCTAGAAGGAAGCAGTTTGTTCTAAGTAGATTCAATATGATTTGGAGCAGATCGAACAATGCTTAGATTAGTTTATAGTTGTTAAGGTTTCCATAGTTAGTTAAACTATTATTATTACATTCACATAGTCGCCTTTAAAGGTCATTGTAATGAAATGAAAATTCTAGTCAAGCTAGCCGGTTAAGCATTAGAATCGTTGTTATTGTCAATAAGGTACACTATGACTTATGTTAATTGGTTCCCAAACTCTGTTTTGAAAATATACATGATCTCTTTCAAGTTGTAAGCCAGAAGTGTTGTTATCAGGGTTTATTGCGACTTATGTCTCTCATGTTTTAAATCCTTCTTTCATTTCAGCAAGCTAGCTTAATCCATGCGTGGGAGGGCCCACCACCTCTGCAAATAAGCGTCATTAACAATTCAGATAGCTAGGTGTGTGTGTGCGATTTTATAGTTTGAATCTTGTGTGTTACAGTAATGGAAATTGGTATATGATTTCATAACATATGTGTGGTTTTTTACCTTACAAATTACACAATTTAAAGATTGCTTACCTGTGTTCAAGATCCCTGATTTTTTAACTTGAACTTATATTTTAACACAGAGCCATGCTCTATTCTTCCACTTAAGTCACATTTATTCTTATTTATAATTGGAGTGTCCACGATAGAGAAGATCAATCGATTCTTGAAGTTTAAGAAGAAAGATTCCTTTGTGTTTATCCACGTAAATTATGATGTATGGCATGAGTGTGAATGAAGAATTCATTTTGTATAACTAGGTGGCTGATTTATGGTTTGAAAGGTTTTGATTGTGATTGCAAACGAAGTTGTTCTTGGTAGTGATAGGTGTTGTGCTCTTCATTTCCGCAATTTGAATTGTTTGATTTGTTTCAAGAATTATGGTTTAGTTTAAGCAGTGTGGATTACTTCAAAGCATTTCATTCAGAGCATTGATTTGTGTCATTAAATTATCATAGGATAATTTAGATTTATTTCCGCATGATAGAATAAGTAGTATAAAGATTGATTGCATAGCAACGTGACAACAATTTGATTTCATTTATTAACTTAGAGAATTTCGTTAAGATTTCATTTTCCTTTAAGCACCAAAAGATCAGTTCAAGTTCATTTCAAAGTCAGTCTTTGTAGCAGTGTGATTTGAGTACATTTTATTTTTGAGCAAGAATAGTCTAGGTTGACAATTCAGGATTTGATTCTAGTTTTCTTTTTCAATTTATAGCATTATATTTTTATTTCTTAGAGATTAGGTTTTGATGATTGCTTGCCTTTGCCTTTTTCATAATTAGAGTTTGAACTTCCAGTTTTGAAAAGGGTTTATTTCAAGAATTGTGCTTAGAGTAAATTTCATTAAGCCTTTGGTTTCAGTAAGTTTGTATTTTGATTGCAGAGATTTAAAATAAGGAATAGAATGAATTGAGTTAAGTTGTTTTCCTTTAGATTGCTTATGTTTTCTGAGAATGAGATGAGTGATAGTTTGCTTAATTAATATTGTTTTTTTCATCATTATGTACTTAAGATCATTATCAAGGAAAATTACATACTCTGAACTTAATCTTGAGCCAAAAATGCAGTACAACTCGTGTTTATGAGTCTTGGTTGACAATTAAATATTAGGATGTTTAAAATTAAACTTTCAACATTTTGGTGTCGTTGTTGGGGAAGTTGTATTTTGGTTCAGGTAAGATTATTATTACAGAGTTTCAAGGGTATTGCAGGTAATCAAAGGGCATATAGAGTATGGTAAGACGTGAGTGAAGAGCCACACATCCACTATTGGGGGGTTGCTCCAAATTCTAATCGCTTTTTCTTATCTTTGAACTTTTATTTCCTTTTCTTTATGCGTAGAAGTAGAAGTATCCCTAGGGATACTCAGGGAAGATTTATTTCTAGTTCAAAATTTCCAACAACTTTTGGTCCAACAACCACACCAATCACTAATCCTATTAATCGATATGAACAATTAAAGCAAGAAGAAGGAGGTGTTGACAACAAAGTGGCTTCGAAGAGGGAGATTCTAAATCAAGACGAGGAAATAGTTGAACACATTATTTTTGGGAGTACAAAAGGAATTGTATTAGAAGAACTAGTCAAGTTGTAAGACCACACAAATCTAGAATCAACTAACATCAAGTACCATCCTTCAATACCTCTTGTTGACTAAGTAATCATCGACAAACCTCTTCAAGAACTTGTAGTAGAAATGGCCAACCAGGGAGGAGATAACAGAAACAATGAGGAACGTCAGGGGGAAGGAGAAGGCCAACGTTGTAGCATATTTGGATGAATCAATGAGGAATGTCAAGTGGAAGGAGAAGGCCCACATCACAAGATATTTGGAGGGAACCATGAAGGGTCGAGGGGAGGACCGGAAGAAGAAGAATAAGAAGAAAAACCACTTTTGGGTTTCCTATTCTCGATGTAACCATGAATATCACTATGAAAAACATACCAATGGCATCTCTTCCACTCTTCTATGGTAAGTCCTCCAAGAACCCATATGCCTTCTTATTTGAATTTGACATTTTACATAGGAGTTATAATTATTATGACGATGCACATAAGCTCAAGCTATTCCCATCCACCCTAAAAGATGTAACCCTTAGATGGTTTATGAGCCTAGGTGAACACACCATCCACCCCTCGGATGATATGAAGTCCGTCTTTCTTAATAAATACCAAGACTTCTGCAAAATTAGGGATGTGAACAATATTCTTAGGATGCAACGATTAGAAGACGAGAACATAGAAGAATATCTTGAACGTTTCTTTTATAATTTCCATAAATCCCGAGGGGCACATTTAGATGAGAAGATTGTCAAAACTATGTTTTTAAAGGGGTTATAGGATGAATATATAAAAAACCTAAATATTCTAAGTGGTGGGGATGTTTATAAAAATATATTTTCTGAAGTGGTTGAACTATGTCTCACTTACTCACGAAGTCAAGCTAAAGTAGGCAAGAATCTTCGTGACAATTCCCAAGATTATGTGCCAAGAAACTAGAAATATGTACCCAAAGCCGTCACTAGAGTGGAATTAGGAAACTTATTGGAAAAATTCAAAACATATTTCCTAAACGCTATTGGTAACCAACTTGACACAATAAAACTCAAAAAGAAATAAGAAGATGAGAGGGCTTCCACGGAAATATTTTTTCCTAAATGCAAGAATAAGCATGCCGAGAGGGAGTCTCCCATCAATGTTATTTAGGTTTATGGGAATTTTTCTTTAGAACATGCAACCAAGAAGTGTCCATCTCTTCTCGATTTACAGGCTATCTATAAGGGCAATGCTGAAACAAATGGTTTTTCACAAAAAAACAACAAACTCTCGTGGAGAAGCCCAAATCAAAACATGTTTCAAGATCCTAGTTTTCAAGGCTATGGTCAGAACCAACCTTGGAGTTTCCAGCCATATTACCCTCCTTGGAATCAATATTGGAGGGGAAATCATTATGGAAACACTTTTTAGCCCCAAAACCAAGCCTATCCTCCATACTCAAACATGCCTAGTACGTCCTACAATATGAACATTCAACCTTATCAGTAGGGGTACAACCCAAATCATTATCAACAATCCTCACTGCCTCTTCCCCCTTTCCACCAGATTTTACCTGCATCTTCCAACCCATCATCCTCGCAAGCACCACCATCATTGAACCTACCTCTTCCTACTTTGTTTCCTGCACAACCCATAGCTAATCCCAACCATAATAAGCATCCTCAGCTGGTACAAAATGTAGAATTACATCCTTTTCCTACCTATATGATCATCATTGTCCAAATAAATGAGATTCAACTACGATCTCAAAAAATAGTCAATAAGAAAATATCAGCTGTCTTTATTCAGGAAGGGGCCCCTTAAGAACAAACTGAAAATCACCATCAACAAGAAAAACAAAAACAAAAAGAAGAACCAAATGAACCTCCTTACCTAAAAAGACTACTTGTTAAGAAGGAAGAGATCCCAATTGAATATGATTTAATCATAATTAAGGAATGTTTATATTAAAATTCCACTATTACAAGTCATTAGGGACATTCCTATCTACACTAAAATCATTAAAGACCTCTATATTAAGAAACTGGGAAGGAAAGGACACAAGAACCAAAATGTGAAAGTCATGAGTGAAATGTCCACGTTAATCTCAGATTTACCATAAATATATAGTGACCCAGGAAATCCCATAATGACCATCGAAATCAATGGAGTACTTCTGCCAAACACCCTTGTAGACATAGGAGAAATGATTAATGCTATGAATTTTGAAACCATGACATATTTGCAATTGTAAGGGATCAAACCTACACCTATTATTTTAGAATTGGCAGATAAATCCATTATTAAACCCATGGGGACTCTAGAAGACATAATAGTCACCAATGCTTCCTGGCAATATCCCATCGATTTCATTGTCATTTCTCCTAAAAAACTAGGACACCCTATAGTCCTAGGACACCCTTGGTTAGCTACTGCGGATGCTATGATCGAGTGTCGAAATGGAGAAATGGTCATTTCCAATGGTTCATATAATCAAACCTTGTCAATTTCCCCTGCTAAAAGTGTTGCTGAAGTACCCTTATGGCTAGAGAGTCCTTATGGAGATGAGGATTTTGTGTTTCCTTTATTATCTTTAGAACAATCTAGAGGACTCTAGGAACAATCAGAAGATCATATTTTGTAACAATTTTTATCTGATAGTTCTTATATTGATTATCTGATTTATTTTACTAGTTATCAGCTTGTTTTCAGTAATGAGTTTTAGGAATCGTTTCATCCAACTATATTTGCCTCATTTACAACAATAAAGGAAAACAATGAGCTCACTACGGAACCAGTTGAATTCAGTGAAGGAAAATTTTTGTATATTGGCAATGAACTAAATGGAGAACATAAGCAGAAATTGTTGAACATGGTTCAAGAACAATCCAGAGCTTTCACCTAGGATTATTTGGACACGAAATGCATACACCCATATAAATACATCCACCACGTCTACACCAATGAGGAGATGAGACCAATCCAGCAGCCACAGAGACGCATGAACCCAACCTTGAAAGACATTGTAAAGGATGAGTTGCAGAAGTTATTGGTTGTAGATTTTATCTATCCTATTTCAGATAGCAGATGGGTGTCACCTTTGGTGGTGGTTCAGAAGAAGAATGGTAAGTGGCACATATGTGTTGATTACATGGAGTTAAACAAAGCCACCCTATGAGATTACTTTATGCTACCATTTATTCATCAGGTACTTGTCACACTTTCTGGTAAGAATTATTTCTATTTTCTAGATGGGTACAGTGGGTATAACCAAATTCAAATCGCTGAGGAAGACCAAGAGAAGACCACTTTCACTTGCCCTTGGGTTACCTATTCCTATCGAGTTCTTTCTTTTGGCCTTTGAAACGCCCCAACCACCTTTCAGTGAGCTGTCCTAGCCAACTTTTCTGACTTGATCCATGACTGTGTAGAAGTCTATATGGGAGACTTCACAATATATGGAGATGATTTTTCCCAAGCTCTGGAAAATCTAGAAAAAGTGTTGATTCGATATAAAGAAGCTCACCTAGCCCTTAGTAGTAGTGAATGTAAAATGATGCAAACTAAGGGGATAATCTTGGGCCATCACATTCCATTTGAAGGAATCAAAGTTGATCCAACCAAGATTGAGGTAATCTCGCATATTTCAATTCCTAGTACACAAAAAGAGGTATGACGACTTTTGGGACATGCAGGTTACTATTGTCGATTTATCGAAAATTTTACAAGGATTGCTACAACTTTATTTAAATTATTAACTAAGGATGTTGATTTTGTTTGGAATGATGATTGTCAACATTATTTTCAGGTATTAAAGGACGGGTTGTCCACCGCTCCAATATTGAGGGGATCAAATTGGTCCTTACCATTCCACATTTGCATGGATGCTTTGGATACCACACTTGGAGTAGTCTTAGGACAAAGGGAAGATCACTCTCCTTATGTTATTTATTTTCTTAGCAAGAATATTTCCACTACTGAACTGAGCTATACATTTACTAAAATGGAATTGTTAGCAGTTGTTCATGCCATTAGCAAATTTAGACATTACGTAATCGTTTATGAGACTTTTGTCCATACCGATCATTCTACCATTAGATTTTTTATGAACAAACCTATAACTAATGGTAGGATTACTAGATGGCTATTGCTTTTGCAAGAATTTAATATAATTGTGATTGATAGGTTGAGGAGAGATAATTTGGCAATTGACTTCTTGTCTCAGATGAATGTCATGCAGGGAAATGTACCAAACCCAATACTAGATGATTTCCAAGATGAAGAATTGTTTTCTATATCTACCATTGCTCCCCGGTTTGTAGATGTTTCCAACTACCTAGTGTCAGGGAAGTTGCCTCAAAATCTGTCTACCAGGAAAAAACATAACATTATATAGCGTAGTTCCAACTACTCTTGGATCGATGGAGACTTGTTCTACACTGGACTCGACTTGATCATGAGGAGATGTGTGTGGGAAAATGAGATATTTGATGTGTTGAAGGCCTGCCATAGTGAGCCTTGTGGGGGGCACTTTGCAGACAAAAGGACCTCATAGAAAGTCCTTCGTACCGGGTATTATTGGCCTTCGCTCTTCAAAGATGCCAAAAGGTTTGTATCTAGTTGTGACACTTGTTAGAGGATGGGGAAGCTAGTTCATTTAGATGAGATGCCCCTTCAGAAACATATATCAATAAAACCTTTCAATAAGTTGGCATTAGATTTCTTGGGGCCTATATCCCCCATGTCAAAGAAGAAAAAGCATATTTTAGTTTGCACCGACTATGTTACGAAGTTGGTAGAAGCCAAGGCTTTGTATGTTGCAACTGAAAAAGTAGTAGTGGAATTCCTTTTTGAAGATATTTTCACTAGATTTGGAGTACCCCAAGAGATTATTACTGACCATGGCACACAATTTACATCAAAATTGGTCAAGGCTCTCACTAAATAATATCGAATCAAACATTGAAAATCTGCTCCCTACCACCACCAAGCCAATGGGCAGGTGGAATCCACAAACAAAGTATTAGAATTCATCTTAGCCGAGACCATTCAACTACGTCATAGGGATTGGGCTAACAAGTTGTTAAAGGCATTATGGGCTTACCACATAAATTGGAGAAATGTGAAAGGGCACACCTCGTACAAGCTAGTTTATGGTAAACAGGTACTGCTGCCTATTGATTTCCAAGTGAAAACATTTTGAACTACCACTCAACTCGGGATGAATCTTAATGAAGCCCAACAACAAAGGTTAATGAAACTAAATGAGCTTAATGAGATTAGACAGGATGCATTCCTTCGAACCATGTTGGTGTAGGATCAGAGAGCTCGTTAGCATGGTAAGTTTATTAAAAAGAAGATTTTCCTTCCAGGAGATTGGGCCTTGCTTTATGACAGTAAGTTCAAACAGTTCAAAGGTAAATGCTCCACTAGGTGGTTAGGTCCCTATGAGGTGGATGAGGTTTTAGATGGCTCAATCCGGATTAAAATTATTGATGACAGTCATACCTCTTTTGTAGTCAATGGCCACCAACTCAAGATTTATCACCAACCGCTCTCCCGACAACAATTTCTGTAGGAGGTAAGAAGAGATCCAGAGATGGAACTAGTCCATGAAAATGACCAGCCTCTTGCTGGTTCATTTGGTTGATTTCTTATATATCTATATATATATATATAATAATTAGTGGACTGTCATTTTTCATATCTTTAGGTGCTTCTCCCCACAACCTATGTAGAATAAAGGAGAAATCTATCTCAGTTAGGTTTATTCCTTTGACTAGACTTGATAGATTAATTATGGAAAAGGAGCCTTTCAGAATCTTCTTTGGATGTTTTCTAGACTCTCAAAATTGAAACTCCCGAGCAGTAACTGATCTCGACTGGTACAAACTACATGGAATAGTGGTAGCCTAGGGATTCCTTGAGTATAGATTTATTATTTTATGGCCTTAAGGAAATATTTACGGAAAAGAAGCCCCTTGGAGTCTTCTTTGGGTGGTTCAGACTCTCTAAATATGAAAACCTCGAGCAGTGGCTACTTTAGGCTCATTAAAATTATAGAGTAGCAGTAGTTAGGGATCTGTTGGATATAGAATTATTATTTTCTAGGCTCAGCAGAATACTTACATAAAAGAGACCTCCCTTGAGCTTCCTTTCTAGCCATTTCAAGCTCTCTGAATATCAAGTGCCTTAGGCAATTATCTTCCTTGGCCTGGTTAAAATCCATGGGATGGTGAGAAGGTTTACCATGTTCTGAAGGAAACATTCAGTAGATTTCATGACAGCACTCAAGGAGACACTTATATTTTGTACTCCAAATTTTATGTACTTAGCATCTTTCTGTACTCTAATGTGTAAAAATTAAAGTCTGCAATTGTGAATGTATTTCGGCAACAGCATTTTTAGAGCACATTTGGTGTTTATGCTTCATTTTCATAAGCATTGTTTCATGACTAGTGTCCGCTTCTACTATCAACCAAAGATGGTCGATCTCTACAGCTTAGCACCCTATATCATTAAGAGTTAGTAAGGTATGTGCTCATAATTTATTTAGATTTAACTGTGAATAGTTAAAATGTTTTAAATAGAGGAGGAATGACCTGTTATAGAGTTTTATGAACCCAACGTTTCGTACTACCAAGTGAGTCCATCATCAGGGGCTGCGACAATAGATATTCTAGAGATATTAATGATGTACCCATGAGCTAAATTTAAGGTTATATATATAGGTTATGAAAGAAATTAGGTCGGCCAATCTCCAATTTTGTTAATATTCAATTTTTTAATTAATTAAGTTGTTTTATTAATCAATTAATTTGTTTAATTAATTAATAAATTAATTAATTAATTGTTTTATTATTTAATTGTTAAATTATTAATTAATTAATTTGTTTAAATTAATTAATTAATTCCCTAATTAATTAATTAATTGTTTTGAGAAATTAATTAATTAAACCAATTAAAAAATTAATTCGTTTAGCTAATTAATTAATTTGTTAAATAATTAATTTAATTAATTTGTTTACAAGTTAAAATGTTGTCAAGTGATATGCAACCTCTAGCTCCCTAGTCATTTCTACCCTTTGTTTCATAGCACGAGCCCTTACACTCCCTGTCCTATAATCATTACCTTCTTCCTATCATCATTCCCTAAAGGACCCCTTGTCAATCCTCTCGACTTATATTAAATCCTTCACGTTGTCCTAATCATTATCAAACTTCCCCACTTAAATCACATTTGAACCATGGTTATTATTGCACCTTCAGCCTTATACTACCCCACCATCGTGATAATCATTCCCATGGAGGCATGATGAGGGTAGAATGATCGACATGATGGGGGAAGTTCTCATCAAAATCAAGGCAATCATTTTGTTTATCAATTATAATGGAATTATATTATTATCTCAATTATTGCAGGTAGAGAGTTAAAATGTTCAGTTGGATTAGAAAATTGTGGTTTTACAAAGGCATGGGGGTCGATCGCCATGAGTCAACCTTTGGCCAATTTTCCTGCAACCCTGAGTATCAACAATGAAAAGTAATTCTTGAAGAGCGGGGATGGTTGCCATTTTTAAGAAAATTTCAAGGATATAATGATAAAGTTGCCCTAACATTTGCTCAGAACTTTGATGGAGAGCATGTTAAAGTTGGTAATTTTAATTTTAAGATTATAGAGGAGTCCCTTAGCCACACTATAGGGTTACCCTCTGTGGGTGAACCATTCTTCAAGGGTGGGAAATTACATATTCCAAATTGTGCCTCATTCCTCAAGCCAACCTATCAGTCAATCCGTTGGACGAAAGGTATACTACGAAGTTGTATTGAAGAGAAATGGCACCGTTCAGTCACCATGTTGCAGCACTTTGTTACCTATGAAGGAAGGTATGCCATAGTGTTTTTATATCATATTCGCTTGTTATAACATTTTGCAGAAGATAGTAAGATCAATATTCCACATTTCTTGAGGTTAAGCTTGCATAAAATGTCTAAAGGGACGCAATCAGCGAGCAAGAACCCTGAGACAACCTTATATCAGCACAATCTTATTAAAATGGTAGTTGTTTCTGAGCTTACAAAGTGGAGGAGGTCTTGGGAAGACTTCCTAATTGAAAATTTTCTTGTAGAATAGACTCAGTTCAAAGTTCGACAACGGTTGGTGGGATATTCACTTAAGCATAGAAGGGAGACCTTGTCACAACATTCCAATATGATAGCTAATCCTATAGACAACCCTACCTCTCCTATTGTCGAAACCCCTCATGAATTGACACCCTGTTCTAATACTATGGAAGAGGGGACATCTTCAGAAACCTGAAGGGTAAATAAGCAAAGGAACAAGTGGAGCAGGGGTAGTAAAGACCAACCTGAGCCAATTGACATTGTAGGGTCAAAAGGTGAAGAACCTGCATCTAAAGCTCATGAAGCTCATGCAAGGGCAGAACCAAAGCCTAAGTGGAATAAATCTCTTTTTCCAACCAAAGTACCATCAATGTCCATGGGAGAGACTTCGATCCAAGGCCACTGCAAAACTAGAAGCATAAACAAGCTTAAGACTCTTGTACCTAAAGTTATAAATTCTGAGCGTATTGATGTTACTTCTTCTCCTGACTCAGATGACAACGAGTTGCATTCTTCCCCTAAAGAAACTCACATCTTAACATTTACATCAGAGATTCCCTTTCACATTGCACACGATTTAGAAACACAGTCCCCTATTCAGTCCTTGTCTAGCAAGAATCCTAGTTGAAATGTCAACAAAGAAGTTCAGCAAGCTCCCTCATGGGGGAAAGGTAACAAAAAAACACCAGGAGGCAGTGCCTCTCAACAATCTACAACACCCATGAAAAATTTGACTCCTATAGAAGAAGAAAACCTGAAGATTCACTTAGTGAAGTTGTAGAGAAAGATTGTTAGACTTCGTAGGCAAGTAAACAAGTATCGAGTCTTATTTCAATATGTTAGAGAAGTTAAAAATCAGATTAAGGAAACTAATCTTCATTTGTTTTGCCAAAATGATGAGCTAAAGTGGAGGAACAAGTAGTTTCTACATTGGAAAATCTCCAGGATGAAACCCACCAGAAAGCTAAGTTCTCAAGAGCTTGCTCTGCAGTTTAAGAAGTGTCCTATTCAAATTAAGCATAGGTTAGAGGTTTTAGTTAAGGCCGCTGATCTTTAACCATAGTTGTTTTTTTCTATCACTACTATTTTTAGCATACTATGCAACGTGCATGAGGACATGCATTCAAATCAACATGGGGGGATGTTGGCCCCCATTTTTATCCCCAATTTTTTTCCTCTCATCCCTATTTTCACCAATTTTGCCTATGAAAGTAATCCTACTACCTACCCTATCACCTACATCACTCCCTAAACCCCACTAGTACATGACTAAGAGGTAAATTCACTTAACTCACATCGTTTTGCTATTTGTGATTGGATTTAAGTGAATTCTTGAGTCATGTCTTTATATGCTAACTATTTATTCATGGGTCTAGCTAGAAGCTTAGTGTCAAGATTGGAAGGTCAACATGAATGGAAAGATTCCTTGTCATCAACATCGATATCAGCTTTCATATTCAAACAGTCAATCCTTGACCGAGTTCGGGACAATTTGGCCAGGTGGACTCCTTCTTCTTGTTTTGACCATCGAAGTTTACACAATGATTTGTAAGGACAAGTGTGATGTTTCCAAGATCGATTTGTTATATTAGGTATGATAATTCCAAGGCCAAAGATCCTCCAGATTAGAATCAAAGTGGACTAATCTCATAATAGTAGTCAGTTACAATAGAAGGAAGCAAATTGTTCTAAGTAGAGTTAATATGATTTGGAGTAGATCGAGCAGTGCTTAGATTAGCTTATAGTTGCTAAGGTTGACATAGTTAGTTAAATTGTAATTTTTACATTCACACGGTCACATTTAAAGGTTGTTGTAATGCAATGACAATGCTACTCGAGCTAGCTAGTTAAGAGTTAGAATTATTGTTATTATTAGTAAGATACACTGTTACTTATGTCAATTGGTTCCAAAACTCTGTTTTGAAAATATACATGATCGATTTCAAGTTGTGAGGCAGAAGTGTTGTTATCATGGTTGATTGCGAGTTATTTCTCTGATGTTTTAAATCCTTATTTCATTGTAGTAAGCTAACTTACTCCAAGCGTGGGAGGGCCCACCACCTCTAGAAATAAGCCTCATTAATAGTTCAAATAGCTAATCATGTGAAATGTGATTTTATAGTTTGAATCTTGTGTGTTATAGTTACGAATATTGGTATATGATTTCATAACATATGTGTGGTTTGTTACCTTACAAATTAAACTATTTAAAGATTGCTTTCCTGTGTTGAATATCTCTGATTCATTTTATAACCTGAACTTATATTTTAACATAGAGCTATGCTCTATTCCTCCACTTAAGTTGTATTTATTCATATTTATAATTGGAGTGTCCACAATAGAGAAAAGCAATCGATTCTTGAAGTTAAGAAGAAAGATTCTTGTGTGTTTATCCATGTAAATTATGATGTATGGAATGAGTGTGAACGAAGAGTTCCTTTTATATAACTGAGTGGCTCATTTATGGTTTGAAAGGCTTTTATTGTGATTGCAAACAAAGTTGTGCTTGGTAGTGATAGGTGTTGTGTTCTTAATTTCCACAATTTGAATTGTTTGATCTATTTCAAGCATTATGATTTAGTTTAAGCGTGGTTTACTTCAAAGCATTTCATTCAGAGCATCGATTTGAGTCATTAAATTATCATAGGATAATTTAGATTTATTTTCGCATGATAGAATAAGTACTATAAGGATTGAATTCATAGCAGTGTGATAGCAATTCGATTTCATTTATAAACTCAGAAAATTTTGTTAATATTTCGTTTTCCTTTAAGCACCAATAGATTGGTTCAAGTTGATTTCAAAGTCAATCTTTGTAGCAGTGTGATTTGAGTATATTTTATTTTTGAGCAAGAATAGTCTAGGTTGACAATTCAGGATTTGATTCTGGTTTTCTTTGTCAAGTTGTAGCATTACATTTTGATTTCTTAGATATTAGGTTTTGATGATTGCTTGCCTATGCCTTTTGAATAATTAGAGTTTGAAATTCCTATTTTGAAAAGGGTTTATTTCAAGAATTTGCTTAGAATAAATTTCATTAAGCCTTTGGTTTCAGTGAGTTTGTCTTTTGATTGCAGAGATTGAGAATAAGGAACATAATGGATTGAGTTAAGTTGATTTCCTTTATATTGCTAATGTTTTTGGAAATTGAGATGAGTGCTAGTTTGCTTAATTGGTAGTGTTTTTTTCATCATTTTGTACTTAATGATCATTATCAAGGAAAATTACATACTCTGAACTTAATCTTGAGCCACAAACATAGTACAACTCGTGTTTATGAGTCCTAGTTGACAATTAAATATTAGGAGGTTTTAAACTCTCAACAGTTTGAGCATAAGATTTGTTTTCCTTGTCATGGTCATCTTCTTGTTGTAGTTTCTCATAATCCTGAACTAATAATCATGATAGTGTAAGTTTCACTTAGTGAAAATGCAATGTGAGGCCTCAATACTCCATTTGGCTAGGTAATAAGCAATTTTTTCTTCCTTTAGTCAAATTAAAATCCCTTTTTTCTTCCTTTAGTCTAAATAAAATCCCTTTTTTCCATGAATTTGGTTTAATTCCTTTCAATTTTGTGTGACACAATTTCAATTGTGATGAGTTCCTACTCCAGGGTTTCGAGCATCATTTGAACACCAAAGGTTCTCATAGCAAGTGTTGGCCTATCATAGCAAGAGAGGGATCTCTATTCAACATTCTATAGGCGGGTAAGAATAAGTATTTCTTTGTGAATTTTATGTTGTATCTTATACATTCATTGCAGAGTGCTATTACTTATTTTCTTTAGGTTTTCCACACAACGTTTCAAAGGGTTGTGGCCACCTTAAATTCCTAGGCACATATAAAAATTTGGGTCTGCCCATACTGTAAGTGTTGTATATACTTTCTTCTTCCTTACGATTCTTACTATCCCTACACCTTCATCATTTTTAGGTTCATTGATTAATCAGTGGTCACATTGTGAACTTGACCTCATTACCTGTCATAAGTTACTAGGTTCCATTTCATTGAATTTCCTTTTTTGTAATTGTTACATGTCTTCTTGGTTGGATACCAAACCTATTATGGGATCTCAACATGTGCTAATTAATTTACTTTGAAATTAGTTTATGGTTATTGTTATAAGCCTAGTGGTTGTTGATAAAATAGAGCTAGAGTAGAGTTTTAATGGAAATATCCAACGAATTTGGTTTTTGGTTTAGACTCAAAGTATGGCCTTTAGGCCTAGTATTTTTGACTCAAGAGACATTTATTTGTATGAATTTTTCTATTCAAAATTATATTATAGTTTCTCTTAAAATCCTTATAGCAACTATCTATCAGTATATCAACAAGTCCTGATAGACTTTATTTGTATTTATTCCACAGAGTAAATATTTTACGAGTCACTATTATTATCAAAAGCTATCTTTTCTTTTGTTATATTTTTATGAGCAATCGAAGTCAATATTTGGAATCATTTTAATACACTACAATAATTACATTACCATTATCTATAATATTTGTCTCTCTGTAATTATTTAAGATGTCAGTTACATATTTATGTTTGGCCTTGGTGTCAGTTCATTTATGTTGTAAATGTACCATGAGTAGAGAACCATGACTTGTTCCATAGCTTATTTACTGAATTGATTAGGATTGTTCTTAGGTTGGCTAACTCTTGTCGACCCTGGCCTAGAACTAACCGAGACCAATTCTTTGGATAAAATACCTTATTCCAAATTCCCTTCTTTTATATGGTCTCATACTAACTTTAGACTGCAACATTTATTATTTATATAAATATAGTAAGAAACAAAACCTTGGATAATTATCTTATCTGTTTGTTTGTTAAGAACTCTCAAATTATGTGCATTTACGCATTATTTATTGTTTAAACCTAATTAAATCAACACTTTCAGTGTGATGATATTGGTGATTAATGAATTTTGGTGAATTTTAGAGCATACATCATCTGGATGATTTGGATTTAGTACATTTTTCCATGTCATTTGCTTCAACTTAATAATGTTTCAATTTTTTTATGGATAAAAAATGGACTTTATGTTTAATTTTTCTACTTATTAATCATGCATGACATAAAATATAGAGTAGTTTGCTTCAATAGATGCTTTCACCCAGTAAATATTGGTCCATTTCATTGTTCTTAGTGGTCATTGTAGCTTAACTTTAGGAACCTGTAAGTTTGTATCAGAACGAGAGTTTTCTAGATTCTTCGAGAATGATAACATGCAGTTTCTAGTCACTACGTGGTGCTTCTTCTTCTCATAGTATGTAAAAGTTACAAGTAACACGTTACAGTAGCACATGTGGACCTTGAGACGTGGACATCCCATAGTTTCGTGTGGACAAAATAATTTTTTAGGTGTTCCTTGTCTTTGGCTAACCAAATTGGTGAATTGTCAAGCATGTGGAGCTCTGCACCTTGAGATATTTCCACTTATATCAATGAGAAGAAGGTGTGGAGCGCTCCCTTTAGGGAAAACTTCTTTGACTGTGTCTTATCCAAACAACCAATGATTCCATCAATCAAGCAATAATTTATTCCTCAAACTGTTTATCTAATAAAGACACGTTCTTGTAAGTTTTCTCCAATCGTCACAACTATATGGATGAGGGTGACATGATAACTGGAATTCAAGTGTTGATTTAACAACGGGTTGGAATTTTCTCAAGAATGTCTAAAAAATATCAATGGAAGATCATGCATCTAGAAGGGGTCAATCTCCAATCCGTTGCAAAATAAATGTGCAAGGATAAAAGTAAACATTGAATCTGTTGCTTGTAAGATATCTTCTAATCTAACATAATACCTAGCTTTCCTTCTCTCTTTGCAATTATACTTGTTGCATGTCCACTTGGCTTTGAGAATGCTATTGAGTGCAATTATACTTGTGAGTGATACATTGGGTTTTGAGCATGGTATTGAATTCACTACCAGGTGGATTTTATTTTTGGACTTGAAGGCCTATTGTTATAATATCTTCCCTTGTTGTTTATGATGTTAGTTGTTCTATTCATTTTGATAAATGTAATGACAATTAGCTATTAATGAGTGTGCTCAAAAGTGTGATGTAGAGTTTTTTTTATACCATAGAAGTTTAAGTTTATCATGAATCTATGGAAATTTTAAGCATAAGCTATTTTTTCTTTGTCATGGTCATGGTTTGGGTTATGTTAGTGATGTTGGGAATGTTGTATTGATGTCTTCTTTAAACTATTTATGTGAACATTTGGGTGAATGACTGGTGAATACTTTCTTATCATCCTTATTATTATCAATAGGTCATACATGTGTTTTTACAGTTTAGATGTGTCGTTTTGTTTCGGTTTGGTGATTTATATAAATATTTTGTTTCAATTTTTGTAATGCTTCTATTATGATCAAGTAGTAAAGGCTTTACAATTTAGTTTGTTGTCATTTTAATTACGTTTGGAAGATTGACCACCAAGGAAATAATTTAAGATGTATCAAAAGCACATACATTCCAGAGTCAACTAGACTAATGGTAGCAAGGACTGAGGACCACTGAACACAAAATAAAACCATAACCAAGCCTGCCCTAGTCTACAAATAACAAACTTCATACTTCTTTCTGTCAAATTTGGATAAACTTCACATTTTCTAAACTATCAAATTTAAGCAGAGGCCTAGTAAAATATCAAACTTCATTACAATTTAAGGTCCAAATTCTATAGTAGGCCCAAGATGGAATCATCACATTAAGAAAGAAACTAGCATAACTAGAAAACAATGAAGGTAGCATAACTAGAAAACAATGAAGGTTTATAATTGTATATTAAATAAAGAATCACCATCATTTACATCTTGTTTGGATGCTAACTACCATTTTTTCTTTGAAATGAATCAGATTCATTTTTATATCCCACTTGGATACCAAAAAAATATTTTCTATGAAAGGAATCAAATTCATTTTTTATACTAATGATAGAGTGAAGTGAGGTTAGAATAATTTCCTCAAGGAGGCTCCCAAACTCCCAAAGGACTTGTGGACGAAAACATCAAGTGAGTGGTTGAATAATTCTCAACTTTAATCACCACATCTAATTTTTAATAAGTGCTAAAAGCAATACCATGCAACAAAAGTAAGTGATACCAAAACTGAATTTTTTCAATTAAATGAATACCAACAAAAGGACACCCTATCTAATCAACAAATATGTTGATGTGAAATTATAGTGTGTTTAGGTGAATTAAAGTGGCTTAGAAGCACAAAGGACTTAAAATGAAAAATGCTATGTTAATATACGATATACTTGATTGAAAGATCTCAAGCAGGTCATTTCAAATACTTCAAAAAACAAACATATAAACTATCAATATTTTGAAATGGTTAATGGTAAACATGGACACCATATTGATTTTTACATTAAGAAAAAAATCCAAAAAACTAAACTCACATTGTGTAGACACTTATTAAGAAACTTACAACGACCCCCAACTTTCCTATACTCAAATTACGTAAAAACCAAATAATAAAATTACAATGAACACCAACCTTCTTACAATCCAAAAGGATTAAGAAACTTACAGTGACCCCCAACTTTCCTATACTCAAATTACATAAAAACCAAATAATAAACTTACAATGAACACCAACCTTCTTACAATCCAAAAGGATCTCATTACAGAGAATAGATCCCAATCTTCATGCAATTCAAAAGGATCCCATTACAGAGAATGTGCCAGAGGTCAATAAACTAGACATCAAAGTATAACCTATACATGCTAATGACTAAGGATGGTCATTTTCATATCAAGAACTTATAGGTTGCAATTGATGATAGTTTATCTAATTGGAGGGCTATATGTGTAATGATTAAACTGAATATACTTTCCAAAATTTTCCTAACCAACTAATGTGGATATGACATCTTAAATAAGTTTATTAAATACATGGTACTGCTACTCAACTTTTTATGAGTGTGCTTTGGCTACCTAATTTAATCTGATAGGAAAAATAAAATCTAAACTTCAATCTAACTATAAACTGACTTTTAAGCCCCAAATGTGTAAAAAAAAGTTGAAAAAGTATGACAAATAAGTTGATCCAATTTAAAGATCATGACACAATTTAAAATCCCAGTTGTGTGATTTATTTTGAATTAATTTAGGAGTTATATTATATAATATATATATATATAATATATATTATATTATATAAATATATATATATGATATATATATATATATATATATGTATATATAATTATATATTATATATATTATATATTATATTATATATATAATATATTATACTATTCATCAAAGAGCCATGGCCAATGGAAAGTGCAATAATCTAGTCTTTGGCCTACTATACAAAACCTTTGAAATCTTCCTTACTCTAGATAAACATCTCTTGAAAATGAAACCACATACATAGTGCTGCAACTCATAGGTATTTTAGTGCACATAAAACACCACCCTAAAAATTCTATACTCTTGATCACAAAAACATAATTTTGAGGTCATGCTAGAATTGAAATAAAAAATGAATCAATCGAATATCTTCTAATAAAAATTATTATCCATTGCATTGTAAATTAAAGCTGATGATATTAATTGTGCTATGAAATGTTTGATTTAAAGCATTTACTTATAACAATTCCTAAATCTTAATGAAGAGTATTTTCATAAATCTTTTGGAGAGTTAATCTTAATGAAGAGTATTTTCATAAATCTTAATGAGTTAAAGTGTTGTGCATTGCCTTCAGTTTGAACCTATTATGGAATATTGGCATTGTTGGAATCTCTCTGAAACATAACATGATTAAAAAAAACCTTAATAAAGAAAGAAAATTGCATAAAATTTTTATTTCTTTCTTCTATGATATTGTTTCCTATGCTACCACCTTACGAATTTTCCTTTGCAACATGTGGTGCAATTGCTAGCTTATTATCTAATGTTTAAACGAACGTGTAATTATTTTAACATCCATACACCATATCTAGCATGTAATTATAGTAAGTACTTAGAACTTTCTAACCAGTATAGATCTATCACCACAAATCTTCCAAAGTTGAGAGAGATCAAATTTCCTTTGATAGAAACCTCTTTTAAAGTGAGCAATTGTTTTTGATCCGTCTCAGTCTTTATATATATTATATATATATATATCATTTTGGATTACATAAATAGATTCAATGCCTAAATTGCATTTTGGATGCATAAATTGTTTCAAGTTTTAATGTTTTGAAGGTATCCTTGGTCACTTTAATTCTGGTAGACTATGTATTCTCAACAATTCTAACAAATCTTTGCTCTTTATGAGAAATTAACTTAAATTAGTAAGAAACCCTCTTTTTAAAGTGAGCATTGTTTTGATCCGTCTCAGTGCTATATAATATATACTATATATATTTATTATATATGTATATATATATATATTAATATATAATATATATATATATATAATTTTGGATACATAAATAGATTCAATGCCTAAATTGCATTTTTGGATGCATAAATTGGATGCATAAATTGTTTCAAGTTCAATGCTTTGAAGGTATCCTTGGTCACTTTAATTCGGTAGACTATGTAGCTCAAACAATTCTAACAAATCTTTGCTACATTTATGAGAAAATTAACTTAAAGCATTTTTAACTATAATTTTCTTCCAATTGCTTTATATAAAGAGTGCACATTCACATTGAAATATTTCACTTCAAACATACATATTTTATTTCTATATACAAAATTGATATTAAAACACATACTTTATCTCCATGTAAGAAATTGATATTAACCTATTTTATTTCAAACACATATTTTATTTTTTATATAAGAAATTGATATTAAAACACATACTTTATCTTTATATAAGAAATTAGTATTAAAATATATTAGTTAAAATGGATATTCAAATTTTACACTAGCGTATATATATGTGAAAACGTTTATATGTGAAGTTTAGGTGCATGAGGGTCGTGGAATAGGCTTCGTCTGAAGCATTGTCCACGGCTAGAATTTATACAACGACGGTGGAGTGACCGACTAGAATTTATACAACGAGGGTGGAGTGAACGAGGGTGGAGTGGTCTTAATGTCCACGCTGTTTTCGGACTATTGCTGATGTTGGACTATTGCTGGTGTCGTTGGCTGGTCCATCAGTTCTGGTGTCGTTGGAAGAAAACTAAAACTTCCTCTGCTAAGGCCTTGAGCCAAAAGCAATAAAACCCAAATTTTTCATGTGGAAGAAGCTCTCCCAAGGGGAATAACACTACTCTTTTCTCTGAAATTATCCAGGACAAAATAAGTAACAAATTATTAAGCCAAAGACGGGTCCCGAAAAGAAGAAAAAGAATAAGGGGATATTTCCCTGCCAGCTTGGTTTAATAAAATATTTTAATGATGAGTAGTATGTACTCTAAACAATAATATGAGTTATATGAATATTTATTTATTTTTTTAATATAGTTAAACTGGTAGATATTATATATAATATATATAATTGGCTTGGTTTTCTATTTAAGCTTTTACCATTAACTTTTGGTTCGAAAAGCTTCCGCTAAAAATTCTTTTATGTGATTTCTACTGAAGATTTTGCTTAATTCATTATGGACACAGAAACTTGAATACAGATGATAAAAATTAATAATTATTTATTTAATATTGATGATGCATTTTTTTTATATAAGTTCATATTAGTACACATGTCATGCATTAAATATAGATTGATATAAAAGAGTTGTTACAAATTGACACATATTATTTTTACATTTTTTCAAATTCTATTTTTAAATTATTCTTTTTGTTATATTAAAAATAACTCATAAAATTGTCTATTCAATACTTTACGCAATAGAAAAATGAATTTTGAATTTAATTCAAACCATTTGTGTTTAGTACATAGTAATTAATATCTAATGTTATTTTTCAATTATTTATGTTTATTGTACATAGTAATTAATAATAGACTACATAAAGTCATTCTTGCTATAATTGACATAAGAGAATGGATATTTAATCAATCATATTTGAGATAATTAGAAATAATTTATTTAAAAATAATAAATTTATTTCATAATTTTATAGATTTTAAATTTTTTAGTCAAATAAAAACTAATAACAAATCAATAAAAAAACTAAATAAATTATATCTTACCAGTGGCTTCCCAAAGACAGGTATAATAACAAAGGACTCTAAAGGGTGTGAACTACCTTACCTTATATCTACTCTAACATTCATACCAAATCATATATTTTATCAATAACCTGGGGTGTGACCCCTTTTAACATAACATCCACATATTCATGAACAAAGTTATGCCGCATGGGATTATATATATTTGAGATATGTGATCATAGTGGAGATTAGATTAGATTAGGGGTGTATTACCCAAAGTGTATATAATATTGCATGATTATTATGCGATTATTAAAATAAATTATATATGCTAAACATTTAAATCTTTTTAAAATGTTGTGTGTTAATTGTATAACTTTTTTCACAATAATATTTAAACGCTTTACTTATTTCACACTAAGATTCAAACGCTTTACGTATAAAGAGAGAAAAATTAAGTTCAAGTATTTGTGACGATAATTGAAATATTTTTTATTTTCATTTAATTTTCGGAGAGTTGAAGTATTTGAGACGATAATTGAAATAATCTTTTATTTTCATTTAATTTAATTTTTTTAATATATTATGAACCAAAAATATAGATATTTCATATATTGAAGTTTATTGAGATTGAGATTTAAAAACATTTATGAATAAAATAAGAATTTTTTAATTTCAAAGTAAGTATTTTAATTATTATAAAATATTTGATATTAAAAATATTTTATTTGTGGTTGGATATTGAAATATTTTTTATATCTCTATATATAAGAATGTTGAAAAAGTATCACACAATTAATTTGGATAGACAAAATCCTAAATTCATCTTAACTTTGGATTCATCAATCAAATCCCTTTACCTACAATTTTTTCCTTAATTTTTAAGTTCGAAATTAAGATGAACCTTGACAATATATATATGCAAAATGTGAAAAGAGATTAACCTTTAAAAAAATTAGATATCATGAACATTATTAAATGATTTTTTAATAATAATAATATTGCAATCTTATTCTATTGTATGCTTGGGATATTTCAACTAGCAATGGCCATGGGAATCTTGGGTTCTATGGGGTTTATAATAATAATAATAATAATAATAATAATCCCTTGGGTTTAATATTATTCCAATGGGTTTATTATTCCCTTAGGTTTATAATATCAATGATAGTCAATTATCATCCCAATCATGGTTGGATGTCCCATTGTGGCAAGGAGAAAATGAATGTCCCATTGTGAATGAGATTTACAGTTAACCAACCTGCAAAATATTACGTCATCTGATAAAAAAACCCTAAGATCTTGACGGTGGACCTCATGCCAAATGTGAGCAACAAAGTTAACTTCAATATCATAAGTATGCGTGACAAATAGCCTTTGAGAAGTTTCTTAAAGAAAATTCATTTGCAACATTATAAATAACCGATGGATGTAAAACAATTATCGCAACAGATTAATTAAGCTAAATCAAGAGCCTCAATATAGCATCCAAAGATTCGTTAATAAACTTATGCCGCATGGGATTACATATATTTGAGATATGTGATTGGAGTCTAGACTATGGTGTATTACCCAAAGCGTATAGAATATAAATCAATTGTACAACTGTTATGTGAACATTAAAATAATTTATATCTACTAAACATTAACATCCTTTTAAATGTTGTGTGTTAATTGTATTAACTTTTTTCACAATAATATTCAATTTTTTTTATGTATAAATAAAGAAAAATTAAGTTAAAGTATTTGAGACGATAATTGAAATACTCTTTTATTAGTCCCTGCCCTCCGGGCTGGCAGGGACTATAGTAATCGATTTTTATCGATGGCATTAGTTTGACATGGCAATCCATAAATTTATTTTGACTTAAACCAAACTTTCGCGACATGTCACATTAACCGATACCATATTTTATATTTCCCAATGCTTTTAACCAATCAAACAAATGTTCATCTTATTTGGCCTCAATACGAGGTATACCATCTGAAAAGTTAGGAAAGCAGTTCGGTTGATTAAAACACTGTCGCCTGCCTGAAGTAATGCTATCGCAAAGATAGCATTAGTTCCCCAACATTTAATGTTAAAGAAATGTTACGAGGAAATGCTATGGCGTAGGTTAGGTTCTAAGTGTATTTATATTAACCAGGAGACACATGTTATGCTGTATATGTGTCAATGTTGGCAATCGACAGATCTGTGGTATAGGTGTCGATCAGCTCACACCTGAAGGCCTTAACTGTTCCCGGTTGCGATCGGAAGGGCTTGGTCAGTTGAACTATTTCGGGTTGCTCGGTTGAACTGTTGCACAGGAATGCATACAAGGTTTTGGGAGTTCGTCTTACTGGTGCCATAGCAGATGTTGTCTGTAAAGACTGACGAAATCACCTTCGCCGAGGGCTTAAACTTAGGCGGCTTCGCATAAGCTTCAAGGGCCAGCAGTGCCTTTAACATTGAAGGCCTTGACACATCTCTCGGGTGGGCAGATTATTTATGTGTGATATCCCGGCTAAACGTTCAAGCAGTCGATCCAGCAGTTTCTTCTTTTGTTCGAGCATCTCCAGTCCTAGATCCTATAGCTAAGCGCAATTCCATACCCAGCGGCTGGTGGGTAGCTTTTTGTATTTTTATCCATTGAGCCAGAAAGTAGTCTCAGTAGCATCATATCTAGTCGTTGAAGCAGTTCCAGACGCAACAGTGGCATAGGCAGCATCATTAGCAGCCGCAGCAGCCCCTGTACCAGTTTCATATCCAGATATAGACGCTTTCTATCGATTCATAAGATGTTGACCGACCTGCCCCCTGTTCCGACTTTATGCATATTGACTAGTGTGCAGGGCCGGCGTAGTTACAGAAAGTCCCAGTTCCAGAAGCAGATGTTCCAGAATCCGATGATTGTGATCGATATTATGCTGTTCGAGAGCGAGATCGAGACCTAGCCCTTTCAGTTGTTTAAGCAAGGGAGTCTGTTGATTAAGCTGTACCCGCCCGAGCCATTGATTATTCAGTCGACTCTATTGATTCGGTTGATGCAGATAAGTAGCAAACACAAGGGCACAGGCAGCTAGAGCAGAGGTAAACTATTCCTGTCACGAAACCACTTAAGCTCAGTTTTGTGGCTCACTCAATGAGCTTAGTAGTTTCAGATCCTAAAATTATAGAAACATAACCCAAAAATAACAAAAAAGCTAGCAATAAATTAGATCGATGAATTTATACCCAAACCCTTGCAATCGACAAATACAGAATTAATCCAGAGCTGGTTTTGGAAAAATCCGTCGCAGGGGTTAGAAGCGGTTCTGCTACGCGGTCAAACTAATGGCAAGCGATCTGGCAACTACAGAAAGTAGTATTCTCTGTAGACAATGGGGTTGCGGAGACAACAGATAGATTGCAGGGAGAAGTAGCAGAGGGAGAAGTAGCAGGCGCATATTTTACAGGAGTGAAATTTCTGCATCCATGGACGCTGTCGCCGAAGATCCTCCCAGCAAAACAGCAGATCTGATTACAGAAGGATCGCACCAAGGGTTCGAGGTAGGGCAGAGGGTTCAAAGCATCGACAAAGGTCCCAACAAGATTGGGACCATCAAATACATAGGGCCCGTGCAAGGTTATCAGGGCATTTGGGCGGCCGTAGATTGGGACGACGGTGATGGACGTCACAACGGAACCGTGAACGGAACTTTTTATTTTGATGCCGACGGGGAGAAGTCTGCCTCATTCGTTCGTTTGCATTTGTTGAGCAAGGGTGTTACCTTTCTGGAGGCCCTGTTTAGCCGATACAGAGGAACTACTACCAAGGAAGAACAAGGTATGCCAGAAGTAGCAGAGGGAGAAGTAGCAGGTGCATTTGCATGGAGAATGTCATGGAGAGGGTTAAACAGTAGGGCATCGGATTTATGCCAGCAGCTAAGGTGGCATGGCGGTGACATATGTTCAGTGAGCTATGACATCTGTTGGGCCATCACGTAGGCTAGTGCAAGGCTGATTTGATGGAGGTTAAGTAAGTCAGGTGATATATACGTGTTATTCATTCCATTTTACATTATGCATGCAGCGTCAGCTACGTGTAAGTTACTTTTCTTGTTATATAGTAACTTTTCTTGTTATATAATAAAGTTAGGATTGATTCGGTTAACTCGCTTCCGCTTTCACTTTTGCTTTTGCTTGAGCTCTCAAGTACTGTTTTCTACCCGACCCTCCCATCCTTGTCTCCCTGTTCTTTCCCAGGTACTATCGTCCTTGTCTCTCTGTTCTTTCCCCCGTCCTTGTCTCTTTGTTCTTTCTGTCCTTTTCAACCATTTCGTCCCATCTATACACAATAAATTTGCTTCTCCATTTCGTCCCATCTCTTGACAATAAATTTGCTTCTCCATTTCGTTTTAAAACTAAGTTGTATTTGTTCATTTCACTTATTAATTTTAGGCTTTGTTTGACTGGTCAGTGGAATGATATACATTTACAGTGACTGGTTCTCATGTATAGCAGGTTATTTTTGGTCTTTGGCAGGTTCTTTTTGGTCTTTGGCAGTGGTATTTTGAACTCTGATATCAAAACTCTGCATTGCCTCTTATCCGACATAAACAGGCTGAGCAGTTCAGTGGACATTTCCAGTCTCAAAGGTACACACAATGGCTCTCTGTTCTATATGCATACCTGCTCTATCAACTCCCGCTCCTTTGATTGTTAGAATTTTTTATTAGAAATTCAATAACAGTTTTGTGTTATTTTTTCCCATCTCTTATTAATCCAGGATACTTTTCTTCCATTTTTGGGCTTGAGCATTGAAAGTCTAGGTTTCTGTTAGCTTGATTTCATCTGCATTTTGTTAAATAAGCATGGTTTTGGTTTCAATATACTAATAATTTTTCATTATTGAGGTTGACTAAAGACAGTTTGCTCAATCTCATTAGCAGCCCTGCTATGGACAAAGCCTTCACTTCTGAGTTGTTTGTTTGTCTTCTGAAGCCAAGCTCAGAAGATATCTGATATGAATCTAATACGATTAGGAGGTTTATACACTTTCACCAAGATTTTGTTGAGCTACTCCATTAAAGAAGCCACTGGGATTTGTTTCATCTATGTCACCCTTACCTGCCACACTCTGTTTCTTAAGTTTCATGCTGAGTCCATTATTGTCCTGGCACAAAATGCAGTACACTAGGCCCTGTCAGAGCATTTTATGTAGTTTGTCCTAGGTAAGGATTCTATTGAATAGATTGGTATTAAAACATCCTTCCATTCTAAGATTCTTTAATCTACTTTCTTACTCTTATATTCTATATTCCATCATTTCTCACAGTTTATTATTTGTTTTTTATTCCTTCATTATACCCCTGTGTTTTGTCGCATTTTTTCCTCCAAATAATTCTATATCTCCAGTTTAACCTTTGATATTGCAAGATCCTAATTTGGTAACTTTTTGAAGATGCATCCTTCTACTGTCCTCTTAATTTTGTCTTATTGCTTGTTGAAGGCTTCCCTTGAGGCTTGGAGCAGTTTGCTCTTATAGGGGCATCCAATTTCCTGAATAATCTTAATATATTTGGCATTTTAACAAGTTAAATTTGAATATCCTTTTCTTTGTTGTGAGCTGTTTTTTTCTGCAGAAAACATCGTAACTCTTCCATTGCTTAAAACACAAAAGTTACAGTCTATATTATTCTATATTCCATCATTTCTCACAGTTTATTATTTGTTTTTTATTCCTTCATTATACCCCTGTGTTTTGTCGCATTTTTTTCTCCAAATAATTCTATATCTCCAGTTTAACCTTTGATATTGCAAGATCCTAATTTGGTGACTTTTTGAAGATGCATCCTTCTACTGTCCTCTTAATTTTGTCTTATTGCTTGTTGAAGGCTTCCCTTGAGGCTTGGAGCAGTTTGCTCTTACAGGGGCATCCAATTTCCTGAATAATCTTAATATATTTGTCATTTTAACAAGTTAAATTTGAATATCCTTTTCTTTGTTGTGAGCTGTTTTTTCTGCAGAAAACATCGTAACTCTTCCATTGCTTAAAAAACAAAAGTTACAGTCTATATCCAGGGCAAAAATTGGCTTCTTAAAAATTAAAATAACAGTGAAGAGCTCAGTTGAAAGACAGTAATAGTAGCGATCTATGACAGTCTATGGGGATGGAATGTAACATCCAGGGGTCTTTAAATCACTAGCTAAGACATCCTCTACCCCATATGTCTTATTGCTTGTTGAACTGCTATTTTGGACGGCCATTGGCACAGGATATTCGCCTCTCTAAAGTTGAAATCCTCCTAGAGACATGTTCCTCCCCTCCACCCCGGTGCCATTTCAAGCAGTCGGTCCCAAGTGCAATTCCTGTGTTACTTTTTCGGAATAGAAACTTCTCCTACAATAATATCTTCTGTGGATGCTTCTTTCTGCATGCTTTGTATTTTCTGGTCATTTATGTCCACTGGCTTACTCATTTCTCTGGCTTCTCTACCCGAATCTAGCTAGTCAAATTCTTCTAAATCAAGCCTTACTGGATTGAAGCAAAGAAGAGCTAGCTCATCAAATTCTTCTAAATCAAGCCTTACTGGATTGAAGCAAAGAAGAGTGGCACTGGCTCCAGAATCAGCTTACTAGCAGATCCCATCTAGGTTTTAGTTAGTTCAGTTATCAATGCTAGTTGAGGTCGATTATGGGCTTTGACTTCAATGTTAGCATCACTGTGTTTGTGCCATTCTAATTATTCTTCTTTTTCTACTTTTTATTGGCTTCGACTGCGATTGCTTTGAAGTTGACCTTGCTATCTTTGACAATCATTGAAATTTTTTGACCACAACGATGTTGCTCACATTCGTTATAATTTATCATTCTCAACAATGAATATAATGAGTTTTGTGTTAGATGGGATTAAGGGATAGATTTGTTACAATTGATGGCTTTCTAAGTCGGGCCACCTACCCTCGGACCTCAACCACCCCTTAGTAGTGGTGGATATTTAATATGATCTATTCTACTGTTTTATAGCAGTGAATGAATGCTCCTTCTTATAATTATATTTGGATTAAGAGAAGATATGGATGATAATCTGTAGTTTGTCCTAGGTAAGGATTCTATTGAATAGAATGATATTAAAACATCCTTCCATTTTAAGATTCTTTAATC